>VZQC01013302.1:4195536-4236450 GCA_009823505.1 Rhizomys pruinosus
TAAATATTCATTTGTGTGCATGTGTATGTTTCTGTGTTTATAGGTAGACACAGAGACCAGAAGGAGATATTGGATTCCCTGGAGATAGAGATACAGCAGGCAGTTGTGAATCAACCAGTGTGGGTCTCGGGAACTGAATTTGAGGACCTCTGGAGAAATGGTACTTGTTCTTAATTGCTGAGTCATTGGTCCAACCCCTCTTGATATCTCATTTTAAGAACACTGTGTGTGATATTTTCAGAGGTTTAAAGGCACAAGAAGGGACTCCAGATAGTATAATTGTAATACAAAAGAAAATATATATATTTATCGTGCAAGATAGACACAAGGAAAAATTTGGTAACAAAAAAAACCCTTATATGTACTCTAGAGAGAGTAATAGGTGATACACAATGCTGCTTATATAACAAAGCAAGATCAAATTAATTCTCTCCCATTAGTGTGGTGCACATTTTTCAGCATTTTCTACACAGAACCAATGCAACAGTCATGTGCTTTCACCAGTGAAAATCACACTCATCACTATTTTGTGAAATAGTCTCTGCAGATAAGGAAAAAAGAAAACACTGGATGAGTCCTGGTTAATTTCTTTGAATATACTATATAACGAAGCCACAAATATCTGGTCCCCATAGGCTAATTTTCAAGTGAGATAAGGTACACAATAAGTGAAAAGATAAAAGGAACAGTGATTATAAAATCTGAGACATAATATTAAATATTTAAGTGAAAAATTAAGTGATTTGTTATTTTCTTTCTCCTCTACTATTAATAGGGTTTTCAGTTCTCTACTCCTGAAATTATAAAATACAGGAGAAATAAATTTGAAGAGGGTACTGAAAAATGGAAAGACCACCTATGTTCATGGACTGCCAGAATTAATATTGTTAAAATGGCCATATTGTCAAAATTGCTAGACATATTTCATAAAATCGTCACCAAAATTACAATGGAATTTTACCAGAAATTTAAAAATTTATAAAATCCTTGTAGAAACACAAAGGATCTCCAAAGAAATATGTAGCTAAGACAATAATGCTAGAGTTTGTTTAGTATTTAACTTCAAAGAATTCTACAGAGCTATAGTAAAAGTACCACAATATCCATTCAAAATCAAGCCTGTATACCTGGGAAACAGAACAGAACATCCAGAAAAGCCCACATAGCTAGAGTCATCTGCTTCTTCACAAATGTGCCAAGAAATACATCAGGGGGAATAAAAAAGACAACTTTTAAAAATGTTGCTGGGAAAACTGTATATGCAAACATTGAAGACTGAGACACAAATCTCTCTTAATCCTGTACAAAAGCAACATAAAGTATTTCAAAAAGTTTAAGACTTAAAACTACTAGAAGAAAACATAGTAGAAACATTCCATGGTACAGGAGCAGGCAGTAATTTTCTGAAGAGCACTCAGACTGCTCAGGAAAGGGTAAGCATTGAATTCCAAAGCTTCTAAATAGCAAAGGGAATGACAGAGCCAATAGAATGGGAATAAATATGTGCCAGCTCTTCATGTAATAGGAGATTATGATCAAAGGTGTCAAAAGATCTCAAAAGCTAAATAAAAAAGAATAAACAATGCAATCACTAAGCGGGCAAATAAAATGAGCAGCAAGTACTCAAAAGAATTACAAATGTCCAATAAATTCATAAAATAATGTTCAATGAACAGGCATTATATGAAATGCAAGTTAAAATGTAATGAAATTTCATCTCATTTGATCAGACTGGTTGTCATCAAGAATATAACAACACATTTTGGTCATAATTTGGGGAAAAAGAAACATATAAACTCTTGATAGAATGTAAATTAACGTAGCTACTATCTAAATAATTATGATGATCCTTCAAAAGCTCAAAACTAAACTAGTGTATGGCCAAGCTGTAACACATATACAAGTGAAGGGCTGGAGAGATGGCACAGTGATTAAAAACACTGGCCGGTGTTGCAGAGAATACAGGTTCAGATGCCAGTATCCACATGGAGGTTAACAACCATCCATAACTCCAGAAAAATAAAAATAAGAAATTTAAAAAATCTAGTTATTATAGGTATATCTTCATAGCAATTATTTTCTAACACAGTCCTATTCACAATAGATAAGTAATGGGATCAGATCAGATACTCTTAATTGTTGAATAATAAAGAAAATTATTCATGTGTGTATACATATAATAAAATTACATATGATCACATAATATATAAAATCATCATTTTAGGGAGAATAAGCAAGACTCCAAAAAGATAATTATCATGTGTTCTCTCATTTGTGGTTTTTACATGGAGAGGAAAAAAAGAACATGAAGTAAAAAAGGGTAATGGAAAGAGTAGAAATGATCAAAATATGATAAATACATTATAAAAAGACTCAGCAAAACCATTGGTTGTGAAATTAACATAAAATAACAAAGACAGCCATACATACAATCAGGACAAAAACAACTGAAGTACAAGGATGAAAGAGGGGAAAGTTTGGCTTTAGCAGGTCCAACGAGAAAAAATGACTATGAGTACGTTGAGGGTGTCTTTACAAGAGGGGAACCTAGTTATCTGCAAATGAGTTTTATCAATAGAAAAGTAAACATGTAGGTAAGTTACAAGGTAATAACCTCAGAAACCTATTCAAAGAGACAGACAAATAGCTAATTTAGGAATTTGTTTGATTGTTTGTTTGTTTTTTGTCTTTTTGAGACAGAGTCTCCCTTTTAGTCCCAGCAGGGCTGGAGCTCACTATGTAGACCAGGATGGCCTTGAACTCACAGAGATCCGCCTGCCTCTGCCTCCCAAGTGCTGGGATTAAAGGTGTGCACCACTACACCCGGCTTAGGAATTTTATTAACTCTTGAAAACTTATCTCATAAGTAAATGTATTTACCCATGGTCATAGCCCCTACTTCTTCTCTGTGGCTATCTTGAGAAAAGAAACAGAAAGATTTATTTCAGTCCTTGGAGATGCATCAATTATTGTCATAGAAGATCGAAATTATTGTTGTCATGTTGGATAATCATTCCTCTGATTGATAAAGAAAGTCATAAGGGTTAATTACGTCTACTTGGATTAGATCATGATATGCCCAAAAGAGGCAGGCGGATCTTTGTGAGTTCAAGGCCAGCCTGGTTTACAGAGCAAGTTCCAGGACAGCTGGGGTTACAGGGAGACTCTGTTTCGAAAAGACCAAAAAAAGAAAAATTATTATCAATGTGGCAGGTTTTGCCTGCATCCTAGCATACTGGAGGCTGAAGCAGGAATATCATGAGTTTTGAGGCCAGCCTAGGCTAAATAGTAAGTCCGTCTATCAAACACACACACACACACACACACACACACACATGGTAAACCTGTAATGATTTCATGTAATCTTTGCCTGTCTCTCTCTGCATGTTGTAATGTATATACCTATATAGACACAATTATATATGAATATAAGGAGCCATATATAATTATATATTTTGTGCAAATCATTGAAACAGGTTTCAAATAAAAAGAAACAGAAAAAATAGAATATTTTGGATAAATAACTCATTTTTCAGGTCTTCTTAAGCTTTCTTTAAGAATATTAAATTTTACCCAATTAGTAATTCATATTTCAAAAATAGTATTTTAGAAATGTCATTCTAAAGTAGAAATAATGTTAGGTAATAAAATATTATTTAAATATCAGAATAACTATATTCTAAGTGTGACTTGATCTTCTATTCATTAATCCATTCAAGAATTATGTTTTCCTTCTTCCTTGCAAGTGGATTTTTTTCTTTAAGCAAAGAGAACAAAACATGGAAAATGTCTCTTCTTTTGGAACTATGTCTTTTGCTAGATTTCAAATACATTTTCTACCCATTTTGTGCAATTCTGTATCTTAGGTAATTAATATCCCATGCTTCCTTAATTTGAATTTTTTCAGTAAATATATAATTTTAAAACAGAAGACTGATGGACATGATGGGAGAATAATCTGGGATGTTTTCTCTCTCTTTCTACTTTAGAGGCTTTTTCAGGAGCAGCTGTGACTTCCTTCTCTAAGTCTGTAACTATGCTTGGCAGGGCTTCACAGAGATGCAAATTTAATGCAAATTTAATGCAAATTACAAACATAATGAGATGCCATTTCACATCCAGATTGACAAAAATTTAATAATCTGACAAAACCAAATGCTGTCAAGGTTTCAAAGACTTACAACCTTTTGGTAGGAGTTAAAATTGGTTAAAAACACATTGGAAAACAAGACTGAATTTTAGAGACTAGTTAGAGAGAAACAAATCATGCATTCTTTTAAATATACTCTCTAAAGAAACACATATGAACCATGAAGACCTCTACTTATTTATTATAGAGGAAATATCTATTGTATGTTTGTAAGCAGTATTTAAATCTCTTTGATCATAAAGAAGTAATGATTGTGGAATGATCATGTATTTTTTTAAAGACTGAATTGATAAAGAAAATCAATCACAGAACGCACTATGTGCATATGCTTATAAATAATATATAAAAATTTTATCAGTATCATGATCAAATTACGCAAAACTGAATATTTTATAAATATAAAATCATGCATCATTTTATATTACTACTAAAAACTGAAAATTAAATTGATGATGATATTTTGGAAAATTTGTTAGCAAAGACAAAAAAATTGGAGGTGAAAACTCAGGAGTAGTCAGAACAATTGGTGATGTCTCACTTGAGGTGGTATGCACATTTCACCTCATTTTTCTTGTTCAAGTTTTAAAAATTTAGATCCAGTCTAAGTATTACTGTGTATTTTGTAATTTTATAATTATTTAAGGCGGAGATTGAAACGATATTCTGTTCTCTTGTTACTATCAACATTCTGACACAACACTCAGTATTAGTGACAGTAAAACAGTATTTGCCAGAGATGACATGCTCTTGCACACAGAACTGAAACTGATGTTGACTTCCTTCACAAGTCCTGCTCAACATCAAACAAGACAAAATTCCAGACTAGGTGTAAGAGGGATTCATGAAGTCCCACCCCTATTTTCTGAGCTATTGGCATAGCTTCAGTGGATGAAATGTCAGTGATGAAGCCTGTGAGAGGCTACTCATGCTCTCCTGGATAGTCTCGCACTAATGCATGCAGGCAGCACTAGGAGGACTCAGTGGGCTTGAAAAAAAGAGAATATATAAAGTTGGGAGGGAAAAGGGGTGGAGATAGAGGAGGAATTAGAGGTAGGGAGATGGGGTTGATTTGGTCAAACACAATAATAAACCAAAAACTCAAACAATTTAAAAGTTAAAGCAAACACTTAGAAGCCAGTGTGTTAGCACACACCTTTAGATCTAACATCTGAGAGACAGAGGCAGGAAGATCACTATGAGATTGAGACCAGCCTGGTTATATAGTAAGTTCCAAGGCATCTGGGGCTACAGAGATGCTCTGTCCAAAAATAAATAAATAAATAAATAAATAAATAAATAAATAAATAAATAAATAATTAAATTGAATGAATGAATAAGTGAATAAATAAATAAATAAATACAAACAATAGATCACTTAAATAATACACTCTGGTACATATTTCAAAAATATTTTAAATATTTCTTGGCCAATCCACAAGTAATACATCTAGATACTGAAAAGCCAGAGAAGATACTTTAGTGGGAATATCCCCAGAATTTATCTATGCTCTGTCTGTTATTCTTAGGGAGACTAGTCATCAAAGGAAATCTTCACTTCCATTTATAGGTGGACTCATATGCACATAAGGAATGCTTTGATTATCCATTAATGAAACAATTTTAGTATGATTTCCTATAGGAATGAAAATTTCCAGTTATGAATCTAAATAAAATAGCTCTCTAAGTACCAATATATTTAATTTAGTTATATCATGTATGCATATTTACAATGCATTTACATTCTCAGAAGTTATACCTTAGGTAAGATTATTAAAAAATGGGATGCTTAACAGTATTATTTTATCTGTGTAAATACATTTTATAACCAAGTATGGTGGTACATGCCTTTAATCCCAGCACTCAGAGGCAGAGGCAGGCTGATCTCTATGAGTTCAAGGCCAGCCTGGTCTACATAGTGAGTTCCAGGACAGCTGGAGTTACAGGGAGACCCTATCTCAAAAAGACACACACACAAAAAAAAAGACTTTATGTTTGCGACATAAATACTGAATAAGCAATGCCATATTTGCTTCATATGGCCTTTGATAAATATTGGTTCAATGACAAGGCTAGAAAAACAGGCATCATGCCAATAGTGACTACAAAAAGATACATTCTTCCTTCATATTCAGAAGATAAAGCTCAATTCTGCAATCTCCCTCAAGTGTAGTATCACTGGTTATTGGAATTTTCCTAGTATCCCAAAAAGATGCAGGGTGTCACATATTTTGATCTTTCTACAGTAGGCTTAATAGAAGACACAGAATCATAATGCCATTATCAAGAGCATTTATAGCCACAAATGTACTGTAGTTTTTTTTCAGGCTGTATTCTAGAAATATTAAGCATAATCAATCATTCAGTGCTTTATGATGTACTATTTAAGTAAAATTATTAAGTTCTTTTCATGAAAGAAGCAACTGAAGCACAAGTAGTTGGAAGAATTTCATTTACACATATTCTTAAAAGTATTGCTTGAACTCTGGACTATGCTTTAAAAAATTCCCACTGTAAATTACAATCCCAACTGCCCATAATATGGAGGGCATGAATCTTAGTCAAAGATAGAGCATGTACAAACCGAGGCAGGGAAAAAGATCTGGCTTGTTAAAATCATCAAAGTAACCCTAGCTTGCTGGCCTACCTTTAATCCCAGCCCTGGGAAGCTGGGAACTCATTCAAGGCCAGCTGTTCTACATAGTGAGTTCCAGGCCAGTTGGGGCTACATTGAGTGCCTGTCTCATAAAGACACACACACACACACACACACACACACACACACACACACACACACCACTCACACACATCAAAACATTAAATTTAACTGTCTACTAAGCTTGACAATGAGTGATAAAGTAATGAATCTGTGATCTTCTGGTATGGCAGCGAATGTGAACTTAAGGTTAATATAGAGAGGAAAAGAACAATGTAGAGAGCTTCTTAAGGAAGAGAAAGCAAGGTTGATGGAGTATGATAAACTACAGAAAGTTATCTAGCAATGTAGAGCTTAAATTCACTGAAATAATTTGCTAAAGCCCCTTTTACATTCAAGGACTATAAAAATAGCTTGCTTTCCTTATAATAATAATGTTGATATTTACATTTGAGAAATTAAATATATATATATATATATATATATATATTAAAGCTACAATAATTCTATGTGTGACAGACTTCCTTACCTCTAACAT
The DNA here is from genome assembly GCA_009823505.1 of Rhizomys pruinosus. Lineage (NCBI taxonomy): Eukaryota > Metazoa > Chordata > Mammalia > Rodentia > Spalacidae > Rhizomys > Rhizomys pruinosus. The sequence goes on from VZQC01013302.1 coordinate 4,202,878, forward strand.
ACTTAACAGAAACTCAACTGTGCTGGCATAGTTTTGACTTTTCTGATTAGTGATATTGTTTACTTTAATCCATTGTATCAGGTATCACTTTGTAGGTTTTTTAACTGTCAAGTAATTATTTTGCATTCAGAAATTATTGTCATTATTTGATGGGAAAGGAACTTGAAATGTAAATAATTAAATATAAATTTATATTAATTCATTACTTCTGATATATTAGTTATACCTTAAGCTTTAATATTAGCCTGTTTTGGAAATATCCCTGACTCTTATCACATAGCCTCTGTATGATATATTAGGGCTTACATATTTCCACACATATGAATATGGGAATGTGTGCACTTAAGTCAACCCTCAAATATATAGAACAATTCTGTTGCTTCTCCTCCACCCATTCCCTTAACTGATACAACACCTTGACATGCTAGTACTTTGACATGTTGGGCCACAGTGTTATTCAGCAGTCCTTCTCCGTAGGACCCAATGTCTCAATCCTCAGAAGAAATTGCTTAAAACTGCTTTTATTGATGTTTTGTGTATTTCATACATCATCTTTCTGTCCAATTTAGAAACATTCCCCCTCTCCATGTTTCCCACCTCACCCCGCAGTCCATGTATTCTGCCATACATGTCTTACATCTTTCTCTCAGTCCTCCCAAAGTTTTTCTCTCCAGAGGCTTGTCATTTTGATCAAAATTTAACTGTACCAGTCAGTTCTTTGACCCAGTCCTTATGTTGTTGTCGAGATCTTTGATCCACTTGGAGATGATTTTTGTACAGGGTGAGATGTAGGGGTTTGATTTTGTTCTTCTACAAATGGTGATCCAGTTTTGCCAGGACCATTTTTGGAAGATGCTATCTTACCTCCTTTTTTGGTCCCTTTGTCAACTATGAGGTGGCTAAAATTGTAGGAGCTCAAGTATGGATCTTTAATTTTGTTCCATTGTTCAATGGGTCTGTTTTTATGCCAGCACCAGGCTGTTTTTATGATGATAGCCCTGTAATATAGCTTGAAGACTGGTAAAGTAATCCCCCTATTGCACTTTTCACTCAGGGTTGCTTTAGTTATTCGGGGTATTTTATTATTACATATGAATTTAAGTTTTTTTTTCAAGTTTGTGAAGAAACTCATGGGGATTTTAATTGGCATTGAATTCAATCTGTGTATTAATTTGGGTAGAATGGACATTTTTACTATGTTAATTTTTCGAATTCATGAACATGGGAGGTCGTTCCATCTTTTAATGTCATCTTCAATCTCCTTCAGGGGTTTAAAATTTTTTTTGTAGAGATCTTTGGTGTTTTGGTTAGCTTTGTTCCCAGGTTTTTTTTTTTTTTTTTGAAGCTTTGTGAGTGGGAAAGTCTCCTTATAGTCCTTCTCCAATTGCTAATTGTTGGTGTAAAGAAAGGCTACTGAATTTTCTACGTTAATTTTGCATCCCACCACTTTTCTGAAAAGCAATAGTTTCTAGAAGTTTTCTGGTGCAAGACTGCAGCATTGTTTAAGAAGAATGGCATCTTTGCATATTTATAATTTAATTTGATTGATTCAAAATATTTACATTGTATGGCTAAAGCCTATGAACATGGGATGCATGCCCTCATAAATATAGATATCTGGTACATTGTGAAAAGGACCAGATTTGTCAACATGTATCACAGCAAATATGTGAATTACTGACATGTTCAATCATCACAGTGTGTGAATATTGTATTTAACCTCTGCATTTTGGCTTTTAAATAATTCCATTTTTTAGAATAGAATACACAAGTGAAATATTATATGAGTTCCACTATTTCCTCGAAATATTATTGTATATAATCCATTCTGGAGTAATACAGTGTATTTACAAAGTTTAGGCTACAAAGAACTTTGCACAAATCTTCATACAGATTACAGATGAAAACTTGCTTTTGGTAGAATATAAATATTTTCTAATTTAAAGAAGACAACTGCAAAATTATAGCAGGAATCCCAGAAAATTAAGTTTTAGAATTTTTTATTGAGCACCCTACTAATGTGTTACCCAAAATATTTAAGACTTCATCTACCTTCAGCTTCAACATTGCATTACTGATGATATTTATATAAGCCTTACATTTATATAGACAACCATTCACTTAGTAATGATGTTAAGCCATTGTTTAAGCTTCTCCCTATTTAGTTTCTTTCCAAACTTTACTGTAGGCAGTTTAGAAATATAGGAAAGAGTTAAGATACTGTATCGCAGACCACTAGTTTGGAGTCAGACATTTCCTTAGGTGTGAATGGATAGTTTGGAAGAAATTTATGGCTATATTACAATCTATCTACTAAGCTGTCCAGGCTCTGGTCTCAGAGATGTCCATTGAGAGAATTTTGGCCTGTGGCTATGCTGAGTTTCCAGCAACTGTGATTATGGATGTGAGACTGTTATTATGTTCTATAGTTTAACTGAAGAGCTTAGAAATGAACCTGTGCCAGAATGAGAAGTGCAATTCAAGAACCTTTAAAGGGAACTTTAGAGTTACCTGAGAATAAAAATATAATGCTAATCACCTTCTCTCTTAAGGTTCAGGAATTCTTCAAATTGCCAAGTCAGCTTTTCCCTTCGTTTTTTCTCTTACTTATATAAGATGGTATTTTAACATGAACCAAAGGGAGTAGAGAGAGGATAAAGTAGATTAATGTCAAATGTTTTTAGTCCATGAACAGTCACAATGTGAAGGAATTTGTGGAATAGGCAGAGTAAAAGTTTCACCTCACTTTGAAGTGGTAAGCAAGAGCCTTGTGCTGTGGTTAGGTATTTGGGGTACTTTTCTGAGAGATTTCATGTGAAATCATGAGACTACTAAATCTCTAAAGCTAAGCCACAGGCACGAATTTTTAGTCTACTACTAACTAATTCAGTCTATACATAAAAATGGTATATGATCCCTGCAGACAGGAACATTTTTACCAATCTTCTTTCAGTGGATCATATTAAGATCTATAAGAAATCTCATAAAGGGCTTCCAAAGAATAGTGACTGCAAATGGAATGCTGTTTCAGATCCTGCAAGATCATTTTTATTATCCTCATTTTGCAGTAATATTATAGAGAATAATAAATGTACTAAGCTATTCAAATGAGAAAACAACATGCCTGGCTGACTTCTGAGATATTTTTGTGTGTAACTTATAAGTTTCTGTTTGAAGCTTTGAAAAAGTTGTTCATTTTCAACTTTGTGCTTACTGTCAAATTTCAGTTTCCTCACTATTTTGTTTGGTCTCATAACACTCCCGAACTGATGTCTCCCTCACAGCCCAGGTTTAATTATTCCTGACTTACAAGGTTCTTTTCTAATACTCAGATCATTGTGATAGAACTAATGTTTTTATCTATAATGTATACTGTTTTATTATCTCACATATTAATAATGACATATAATACACACTCAGAAATGATGATAATGGCTCCATTTAACTAATATAATTTATGTTCATACCCTCTGTGGACTACAAAACTATTCTCAATATAAAAATTTCATCTTTACAATTTTCTAATTATTACTAAGTTTAAGCAAGCAAACTATAAGAGAAAGATATTAGCTCTAAATTATCCAAAATTTTAAACCAATATTAAGGATGATTACATTATTCTCTTTTCTATAATAGTCACACATTTACTAAAAATCCTGAGTAAGCATTCATTTTTATATGATACAGATCTTTTGGTAACAAAAATCCACTCATTTTTAGAAATAAAAGTGCATCTTTGCATCTATTTCAAAATTTATGTAAACCAGAAGTACAATATCTTATTCTACATGCAAACTGTTGTTTTTCAGGAAATATGAATGGACCCTCTTTTTGGATTTCTCCTAAGATACTGTATTACACAAACTTGATTGTGTATAGAATTTCACTTCAAATCCTCTAAGCATAGATGTAATTTATATCTTGAGGGTTTTGCAAAATTTATATTGAGGCAGATTCTGAAGTAATACAAACAGAATGCTGGAAAACAAGTCTCTAAATTTAAGTATTTTGAGATATAAAGTAATAAAAATGACCAGAATTAACACTATATATTATTATTTGGCATTAATTTATTAGTCATTTAACTGTAATATATGACAAATATTTCACTTCAATACTTCTGTAAATGTAATTTTAAAAAAATCTAAAATCATTTTGCACTTACATTTTTATCCTAACTGAATTGAGGTGATTCAGAAAACTATTTCAAATGATAATGAAGAATTTCAAAAACAAATCATTATTCTTAATTCAAATTCCTTTATTTTGTACATGTTATTAAATTTATCTAAAGTAGTCATCTTTCCAACATTGATTCCCTTTTTTCTAGAAAGCACCACAAAAAATTAAATTTTAAAAATTTTGGAACTATTCAATATTTTTGATGAAATACTCCAGAGAAGTGAACATTAATTTGAGCTATCAGAATATTTTAACAATATATTTACAAAAGAATACAAACTCATGGGAATAGTGATCTGACTTTAAAAAAGCCTCATCACATCATACTTTCTTACCACAAATCCAAGTTAATATTTGAAAAATAGATCAAAATAAGACTTGAACTTAGGTTAAATAAGTTGTGAAATAATTGGTGACTTGGAAGATATGTTTCATGATACTTACAAAAACATTAAATGAGCCAATAGAAAATTTAACCTGTTTTGTATTATGAGATATAGGCCAAATAACTATAAGTTCTTTTCCTTGAAATGCTCATAATCTTCTATGGAAAATAAGTTGAACTGAGAAAGAGAAAATAAAATTATTATATATTAAAATCATTTAGTTTGGGGGCTGGAGAGATGACACAGTGGTCAACAGCACTTGCCCTTCTTGCAGAAGACCTGGATTGAATTTCCAGCACACACATAGTGCCTAATAACTGTCCATAACTCTGATTTCATAGGCAACTAATGCCTTCTGACTGTGTGGGCATTACACAACATGGCTGCATTTACATGCATGAAGACAATACACTTATATTCATAAAATAAAATTAAGGAAGATATTTTAAAAAATCATTTACTTTGTACTATGACAGTGGGTAAATTTCATTAAATGCTTCATCTTTTTTAATCATCACAAGACTATGATGTTCACATTTTCCCAGGTCTGTTTATGTCCTTAGAAATTGCATAATAGAGGCCAGGCATGGTGGCACATGCCTTTAATCCTAGCACTTCAGAGGGAGAGGCAGGCCGCTCTATGTGAGTTCAAGGCCAGCCTGGTCTACAGAGCAAGTTCCAGGACAGCTGGCACTACAGAGAGACCCTGTCTCAAAAAGACCAAAAAAAAAAAAAAAAAAGAAATTGCATAATTGTATGTAATAAACTTATTCTGATCATAGATGTAAATACTTGTTTGAACTTAGATAATTACAATAGTGTCTGACATTTGGTACTCACTAAGTAGTTTGGTGCACACACCTCAGCAAATAGCAAGAATGTCAGAAAATTACATACATAATATTTAATTTAGGACTCTAAAATATTCAACTATAGATAGGATTTGAAGCTTTGGATTCTGCATCAAATCCACCTTGTAATAGGCAAAAGTGGGAGAAGGGGGAGAGTGTAGATAGAGTTGTATTAACTGGATAATGATTTATTGATTTGAAAAGGAGAAACAAATTATAAATGTTATGCTCTATGAGGTAGGGAAATATTATGTATCTGAGTGATTTATACAAATTTTCTATAAACATTTCTTGTACAAAACATGCTGTCAATGTTTAGTGTGGTCTAGAATAAATCATTGCAATATAGCCTGCATACAAATCATAAAGTGTAAAATATGTACATAAACCAAAGTTGGTGAGACAAAGGCTCTAAAAAAGGTGTTCTCTAAATTTTGTCTGAAAGGATAAAAAAGTGTTGTTTTGGAAAGATTTACCTGACAATAATGTGCATAATAGATAAAAAAAAAAAAAAAAGACCAGAAGTAACTGTGAAATGGCTAAGCAGCAGGTAAAGTCCTAATCTGATGACCTGAGTTCAATCTCCCAGTTTCACATGGTGGAAAGAAAGGAAGGAAAAAACCCAACTTGGTTAAGTTGTCCTAGGAGCACTGCCTGTGCTCCACATCAACATCCTATAGGGAGAAATTTGAATTGCTTCATAAATAATAAGTGACTAAGATTAAAAGCTTGGTAAGAATGAAAGACATATTATTATAGGTCTTTTTAAAATTTTTTATTTATTATTTTTTATGTGTGTGAGTATACTGTCTGCATGTAGATTGGTGCACCTGTGTCTTGCAATGCTGTGGAAGTAAGAAGAGGGCATCAGATTCCCCTGGAACTGGAGTTAAAGACGCTTCTTAGCCACCATGTGGGTGCTGGGAATTGAACATGGGTCCTCTGTAAGAGTAGTCAGTGCTCTTAATTGCTGAGCCATCTCTCCAGCCTCTATATAGGTCTTTTTATAGATCTACTATTTGTATTTACACTTTTGGGGGGGGTTGTATTTTTTTTTAGAATGCTTTTACTCATCTTTTGTGTATTTCAGACATCATTTCTCAGTTCAGTTTAGACATATTCCCCTTTCCCATCCCCCTACCCCACCCCAGATCATGCATTCTGCCATAACTGTCCTGCATCTTTCTCTCAGTATTTTTTTTTCTGTTGAGGAAGTCACATTTTCCTCCTTTAATTTTATATTACTCTAAAATATGAATACATACTTTCCACTCATATACAGTAATTACAGAGTCTGAAAGTAAGTGGTGGATAGATTCTAGAGCCCATTAAGAAATTTATATTATAACAATATAGTTGGTTTCAGATAAATGGAAATATAACAATACTGTTGTTTAGCTTGCCTTTCATTTGGGGATTTGGTGTTAGCATCCACAAATGAGGGAGACCTTTCACTGCTTGTCTTTCTGGGACTGTTACTTCACTTAGCATAATGGCTTTGAGTTCCATCCATTTACCTGCAAAGTTCATGATGTTGCCTTTCTTTACTGCTACATAGAACTAAATTGTGTAGATGTACCACATTTTTGTTATCCACTCATCAGTTGAGTGAAATTTGGGTTGGTTCCAGCTCTTCGCTATTGTGAAGAGAACTGCAATAAATATGGATGTGCATGTATCTTTGTGGTAGAGTGAGTCTTGTGGGTATATGCCCAGGAGAGGTATGGCTGGGTCAGGTGGTAGGCTCATTTTGCATCTTTTAAGGGTTCTCCACACTGCTTTCCATAATGGTTGTACAAGTTTACATTCCCTTTCCCCACAACCTCTCCAACATTTATTGTCTTTTGTGTTCTTGATCGTAGGCAGTCCTGTCAGAGTGACATGATATCTGAGAGTGATTTTGATTTGCATTTCCTTAATTATTAATGATGTTGAACATTTTTTAAAGATGTTTCTCAGCTATCTTTACTTCCCCACTGGTGAAGTCTCTGTTCAGCTCTTTACTCCATCCTTTGAGTAGGTCTTTTATTTTCTTACTGCTTTGTTTTTTGAGTAGTCTATATATTCTTGATGTTAATGCCCTGTCAGATGAATCACTGGTGAAGACTTCCTCCTACTCTGTGGGTATTCTCTTCACTTCCTTGATTCTTTCTTTCACTTTACAGAAGCTTTTGAGTTTGATGAGGTCCTATTTGTTGACTGTTGACCTTGTTTCCTGTGCAGCGGCTGTCTGATTTAGAAAGCCTTTTCCTACACTTATGTCTTGTAGAATGTTACCAACTTTTTCTTCTATCACCTTCAGGGTTTCAGGTTTTACAGATGATATGATAGTTTACACAAGAGATACTAAAATCTCTACAAGAAAACTTCTAGAAAAAAATTAAGAGTTTCAGTAAAGTGGCAGCATACAAAATTAATCTGGAAAAATCAGTAGCCTTTCTTTACACCAACAATAAACAAGTAGAGAAGGAATATAAGAAGACCTTCTGGAGTGTGCAGTGCATAGATCAGGGACTTCCCAGGACCACCTCAAGCACAGAGCAGACTAAGTCAGGCATATCACCCCCCCCCCCAGCCTCCTACCAACTGGAATTGCTGAGAGAGTGTCCAAGTGGATTTTTTGGAGAACCTTCAGAACAGAAAGGGAAGAGTGAATTAGACTTCCAATATATAAACAAAATTGAAAGCCTGAAACCTAGACAAGACAACACTCCATAAACGGGGGGGGGGGCATCTGAAGGAGGCAAACAAAGCAAGCCTTCAACACAGTGAAAAGACATTTGTGATTCACATCAGAATACAGGGAAAAAAGGAAACCTGCATGTCAGGGACATGAGGAAGGGACCACATGGGAAAGGTGCAGGATAATTCCACACCAAGCTCTACCAACTCTGTAGGAGATCGCTACAGTGGGATCCTCTTGGGGGTGACCCAAGAAACATATATTAGAGGAACAATTGCAGACCTATTCAGAGAAATTAAAGAATATAAAGAACAAGTCAGAGAACTAAGGAGAGAGAATGAAAAGCTCAAGAAGGACCTAGAGGGACACAATGATAAACTTCAGAAAGAACTAAAGGGAGAGAATGACAAACTGCAGAAAAAAATAGAGGGAGAAAATGACAGTCTCAGGAAGGAAGTAGAAACACTGAAAAAGGAAGCCATCCAGAGAAATAAGGAGCACCAAGAAGAGATTGAGAAGCTCCAAAAGGAAGTGGAAATACTAAAAAAATCATAGGATGAAATGAAAAAGGAAATAGAACACTCATCCAATTAAGAAGAAAGGAATGGAAAAAGCCTCAGAAATAGAATGGAGGAAGTTGAACAAAGAATATCAGACCTGGAAGTTAACACAAAACAATTAAAAAGCCCAAGTAAAGATTATGAAAAATTTAAAAATACACAAAAGTAGAACAACCAGGAAATATGGGACACTATGAAAAGATCAAACCTCCACATCATAGGAATAGAGGAAGGAGAAGAATCTCAAGAGAATATTATTGATCAGATCTTCAATAGAATAATAGATGAAAAATTTCCCCAAACTAAAAATAGACAAACCCATACAAATACAAGAAGTGAATAGAACTCCATACAGACAAGATCAGAAAAGAAACTCCCCACACCATATAACTGTTAAAATGCTAGATGTCTGGGGTTGAAGAGATGGCCTAGTGGTTAAGAGGGCTGACCGCTCTTACAGAGGACCCGGGTTCGATCCCCAGCACCTACATGGTGGCCGAGAACCATCCGAAACTCCAGTTCCAGGGGAATCCGACGCCCTCTTCTGACCTCCGCGGCATTGCACGACACGGGTGCACAAACCTGCATGCAGACAGTACATTCATACACATACAGAAATAAATAAAATAAAAAAAAATAAAATGCTAGACGTCCAAAACAAAGACAAAATTCTGAAAGCCACAAGAGAAAAACAACAAGTTACATATAAGAGGAAACCCATGAAAACTACAACTGACTTCTCAGCACAAACCACGAAAGCAAGAAGAACATGGAGTAAAACATTCTCAGTGTTAAAGGACTATAGATGCCAACCCAGGTTACTATACTCAGCAAAAATGTCGATTACAGTTGAAGGAGAGAGAAAAATCTCCCATGACATAAACAAGATGATAGAATACATATCCTCCAGAAAATCAACCCATCAGAAAATACTTGAAGCAATTCAAAGGACAGAAGAGAGGAGCAACCATCCCCAAGCACCTAGAAAGAGAAACTAATAAAAACATAACTGCAGAAGTAGAAACCGAGACTAAAAATGCAAATGGATAATAAGGCGAAAGGAAGCAGCATGAATCTTTCAATCATAACCTTAAATTTTAATGGATTAAACTTCCAAATCAAAAGATATAGACTGGGAGATTGGATTAGGAAACAAAACCCATCTATATGCTGTCTACAAGAAACTCAATCTCATGGAAAGGCACCAACTTAAGGTGAAGGGATTCCAAGCAAGTGGTACCAAAAGAAAGCATGTGTTGCTTTTTATTATATCAGACAAAATAGACTTCAAGTAAAAGAAATCAAAAGAGACAAAGAGGGCCATTGCATATTTATCAAAGAAAATTGCCATAAAGGGTTCACAATCCTTGAAAAAAAAAATTATATATATATATATATATATATATATTATATATATAATATATACAAAAACTCTGGTGCACCAAACTTTATAAAGACAATTCTTCAGGACCTCAAGCCACAGATTAACCCCAGCACACTAATGTAAGGGACTTCAATACCCCACTAAGCCCTTTGGACATATCAACAGGACAAAGAATAAACAGAGAGACATCTGAACTGAATGATAATACACACCAAAATGGACCTCAACAAACACTACTGAATATTCCACCCAAATAGCAGAGAATATACTTTCTACTCAGCACCACCACAGAACATTCTCCAAAATAGACCAATGCTGGGACACAGAAAAAAACTCAAAAAATACAAAAATATTGAAATGATTTCATGCATTCTATCAGACCACAGTGCATAAAGTTAATATCAACACGAGATAAGCCTAAAACCTACAAGTACACTTGGAGACTAAACAACACTCTCCTGAATAATGAATGGGTCAAGGAAGAAAGAAAGAAAGAAAGAAAAGCATTCCTCGAATTGAGTGACAGTGATAATACAACACAACAAAACCTATGGGACACTTTAAAAGCAGTCCTAAGAGGGACATTTATAGCCCTGAGTGCCTGCATGAAAAAAACAGAAAGAGCACAAGTGAACAATCTAACAGTGCAGCTAAAAACACTTGAGAGACAACAACTGAACCCTAAATGCAGCAGACAGGAAGAAAGAACAAAAATCAAAGAGGAAATCAAGGAAATAGAAACAAAGAAAACAAAAAAATCAATGAATCCAAAAGTTGGTTCTTTGAGAGAATGAACAAGATAGACAGAGCTCTAGCCCAGTTAAACAAAAGAAAGAAGGAACAACTCCAAATCAAATAATCCATGATGAAAAGGGAAATATCACAACAGACAAGGAAAAGATCCAGAAAATCATATGGAAATACTTTAAAAACCTATACTAAGTTTGAAAACCTAGAAGAAATGGATGAATATCTGAAATCCTCAGACTCACCAAAGCTCAACCAAGAAGAGATCAACAGCATAAACGACACATAATACATGAAGAAACTGAATATGTAAAAAGAAATCTCCCAACTAAAAAAAGCCCAGGCCCAGATGACTTCATGACAGAATTCTATAAAACACTTCAAAAAGACTTACAACCTTTATTACTCAAATTTTTTGAAGGATACAAACAGAGGAAATTCTTCCAAATTCCTTCTATGAAGCCAGCATCACTCTAATACCAAAAACCAGGCAAAGATACAACCAAAAATGAGAACTATAGACCTATCTCATTAATGAACACAGATGCAAAAATTCTAAACAAAATACTTGCATACAGACCCACATCAAGAATATCATCCATCATGACCAAATTGGATTCATAACAGAAATGCAGGGATGGTTCAACATATGAAAATCAATAAATATCATAAAACATATAAATGGACTGAAAGACAAAAACCACACGATCATCTCAATTGACATGGAAAAAGCCTTTGACAAAATCTAGCATCCCTTCATGGTTAAAGTCCTAGATGGAATTGGATTGGAGGGATCATTCCTCAATATAATCAAAGCCATATACAAGAAACCCACAGCCAATATCATCCTAAATGGGGAAACAACAGAAGAATTCCCTTTACAGGTAGGAGCTCAGCAAGGCTGCCCCCCATCACCACTCTTCTCCAATATAGTGCTTGAAACATTTGCTAGGGCAATAAGGCAAGAAAAGGAAATTAAAGGAGTGATAACTGGAAAAGAGGAAGTCAAGCTATCCCTTTTTGCTGATGATATGATTGTTTACTTAAGGAATGCTAAAAACTAAACCAGAAAATTCCTAGAAATGATTAAGAGCTTCAGCAAAGTGGCAGGATACAAAATTAACCTAAAAAATATCAGTAGCCTTTCTTTACACCAAAAACAAGCAACTGGAGAAGGAATGCAAGGAGACCTTCCCACTCAAAATAGCCTCAAAAACAATAACATACCTAGGAACAAACCTAAAGACACCAAAGATCTCTACAACAAAATTTTAAACCCCTGAAGAAAGAAATTGAAGAAGAGTTCAGAAGATGGAAAAACCTCCCATGCTCATGGATCGGGAAAATTAATATAGTTAAAATGTCCATTCTACCCAAACTCTTGTACAGATTTTATGCAATCACAATTAAAATCCCCAAGAGCTTCTTCACGGGCTTCAAAAAAAAAGTCCTTAATTTCATTTGGAAATACAAACAACCCTGAATAGCCAAAGCAACCTGAGTGAAAAGAGCAATACAGGGGGGATCTGTATACCTGACTTCAAATTATAGTACAGGGCTATAGTCATAAAAACAGCTTGGTGGAGCTGGAGAGATAGCCTAATGGTTAAGAGCGCTGACTGCTCTTGCAGAGGACCTGGGTTTGATCCCCAGCACCCACATGGCAGCTGAGAACCATCTGTAACTCCAATTCCAGGAGAACTCCAGTTCCAGGGGAATCCAACACCCTCTTCTGACCTCTGCGACATTGCACGACATGGGTGCACAGACCTACATGCAGACAGTACATTCATACACATAGAAAATAAATACATAATAAATAATAAACAAACAAATAAATAAATAAATAAATAAATACAGCTTGGTACGGGCACAAAAAACAGACCTGTTGACCAGTGGAACAAAACTTAAGATCCAAACTTCAGCACATACAATTTCAGCCACCTCGTATTTGTCAAGAGCACACCAAGAAGACACAATGGAGGAAAGACAGCATCTTCACCAAGTGGTGTTGGCAAAACTGGATCACCACATGTAGAAGAATGAAATTAAACCCCTATCTATTGTCCTGTACAAAAGTCAACTCCAGATGGATTAAAGATCTCAATGTGAAACCCCAAACTCTGAGGTGATAGAAGAAAAAATTGGCAGCAGACTACAAGACATAGGTGTAGGAAATGACTTCCTAAATCAGACAGCATCTGTGCAAGAATTAAGGTCGACGATTGACAAATGGGACCTCATTAAACTCAAAAGCTTCTGTACATCAAAAGAAACAATCAAGGAAGTGAAGAGAAAACCCACAGAGTAGGAGGAAACCATCACTGCAGATACATTTGACAACGCATTGATTTCCAGAGTATATAAACTACTCAAAAAACAAAGAAGAAAGAAAATAAATGAATCACTCCAAAGATGGAGCAAAGAGCTGAACAGAGACTTCACAAGTGAGGAATTATAGATGGCTGAGAAACATCTTAAAAAGTGTTCAATGTCGCTAATAATTAAGGAAATGCAAATTAAAAGCACTTTAAGATATCATCTCACTCCAATAAGACTGTCTATCAAGAAAACAAATACCAAGTCCGATGGAGAGTTTGTGGGAAAAGGGCAACACTTATCCATTGCTGGCAGGATTGTAAACTTGTACAGCCACTATGGAAAGCAGTGTGGAGAACCTTTGGAAGACTTAAAATGAGCTTACCACCTGACCCAGTCATACCACTTCTGGGTATATACCCACAAGACTCTTCTTACTGCAGAAATACATGCGCAGATAAGTTTACTGCAGCTCTGTTCACATTAGCAAAAAGCCGGAACCAACCCTAATGCCCCTCAGCTGACGAGTAGACAAAATGTGGTACATATACACAATGGAGTTCTATGCTGCAGTAAAAAAAAAAAAAGACAACATCATGAACTTTGCATGTACATGGATGGAACTAGAAGATATTATGTTAAGTGAAGTAACACAGTCCCAGAAAAACAAATGATGAATGGTATCCCTCATCTGTGGATGCTAGCACCAATAATCTAGTTGTAAATATTTCTTGTTGGGAGTGATGCATATTGGAAAGAACAACACCAACAACAGAAAAGAATGCATCAAAGAACTGACTGAAACGGTGAATCTGGTAGGGTTGGGGGGGTTGGGAGGGGAACATGGGTCTAGATTCTATTTGTAACATAATCTTGTACATATATAGTAAATTTAAAAAAATGAAAAATAAAAGCTCAGACACTTAAAAATGCACGGTAGTGCAAGCCTTTAATCCCAGCACTCTGGAGGCTGAGGCAGGTGGATCTCTGTGAGTTCAAGGCCAGCCTGGTCTACATAGTGAGGTCCAGCCCAGCTAGGACTAAAGAGAGATCTTTTCTCAAAGACAAAAAAAAATCTCCACAAATGGCAAGTTGCAGGTGATGAGGAGTAATGCACTTTTTCTGAGTCTGACATCAATCTGGTCTACACAGCCAGTTTGAGGCTAGCCAGGGCTGCATAGTGATATGCCCCCCACAAAGAAAAAGACCTTCCACTCACAATATCCTCAAAAATAATAAAATGTCTGGGAACAAACCTAACCAAAGGTACCAATGATCTCTACAACAAAAATTTTAAACCCCTGAAGAAGGAGATTGAAAATGACATCAAGAGATTTTTTCGAACCCCATGTTCTTGGATTGGAAAAATTAATATAATAAAAATATCCATTTTACCCAAATTGATATATATATATATATATATATATATATATATATATATAGATATAGATATAGATATAGATATAGATATAGATATAGATATAGATATATAGATATTCAACAAAATCCCAATCAAAATCCCCATGAGCTTCTTCACAGACTTGGAAAAAATTCCTTAAATTCATATGGAAAAACAAAAAACCCCTAATAGCTAAAGCAACCCTGAGTGAAAAATGCAATACAGGGGGGATTGCTCTACCAGACTTCAAGCTATATTACAGGGCCATAGTCATAAAGACAGCCTGGTACTGACACAAAAATGGACCTGTTGACCAATGGAACAAAATTGAATATCCAAACTTGAGCTCAGACAATTTCAGCTACCTCATATTTGACAAAGGGTCAAAGAAACCTCAGTGGAGGAAGGATAGCATCTTCAGCAAATGATGCTGGCAAAACTGGATCATCATTTATTTTTTTTATTAACTTTATTTATTTCTGTATGTGTATGAATGTACTGTCTGCATGCAAGTTTGTGCACCCGTGTCGTGCAATGCCGCGGAGGTCAGAAGAGGGTGTCGGATTCCCCTTGAACTGGAGTTTCAGACGGCTCTCGGCCGCCATGTGGGTGCTGGGGATCGAACCCGGGTCCTCTGCAAGAGCGTAGGCACTCCTAACCGCTAGACCATTTCTCCAGCCCTGGATCATCATTTATAGAACAACAAAATTAAACCCCTACCTCTCACCCTGTACAAAAAAATCAACTCCAAGTGGATCAAAGTTTGTATTTACTCTTTAGAGATATTTTTTATGACTCAAATATTTTTAGTTTTCATACTTAACTGTTCTTGGAGCCTATAGTATATGTTCTATTAACAGCAAAAATATAGATAATAGCAAGGACTTGCCAGTGTAATCTAAACTGAAACCATACCAGTTCTTATGATTTTTTTTTCCTGAAACACAAACTTAAAAAATATAAACTTCAGTTCCCCAAAGAAAGAAAAAGACCTTCTAGATTGCAGACTCAACCCCCCTTTTCTTTTGCTTGGTCAATCAGTAATAATGATCCTATGTTATTATTGTTCAAGAATCTCAAAGATTCTAGTATATCTCCATAAAATTTATCTTTTGTTAGATTCTAGCTATTGCTGGAATTTATCTTCTTTGCTGCAAATTTTGTGAAGGATTTGAAATACTATCACTCACTTAAACAAGTGATAAATATTGAATAGAGATCAAGTCCTGTGTTAGGCATCAAGGAAGAAATGAAAGCTGAAATCAAAGGAACTAACTGACCCAGGAGCCCAGAGGAGACTTACTCTCTGTGATTTCACACATAATAGTTAAGGAAGAGAGGGAGGAATAAGCTGGAATTACATGAATGTTTCATCCTTATCCCCTCTTCCACTTAGAAGTTCTTAACTAATTATTAGCAAGATATCTAAAAATTGATATACATCTAGGGATGCAATTTTGGATTGGGATTCATAGACAAATTCTATATTATCATTACAAAATAATTGATTTTCTCTTATGCTTAGTATCCAAATTTTAGAAGATATGATTTATACATGACATATTCTAATATAAATAATAATCCAGGAAGAAATGTCCCCTATCAGTCCTGCCCTCTAGAAAAGGGCCCTATGATTTTAATTCTTCAAGCAGTGCTTTTAAGATATAACTATTATCTTAATTTTCTAGAAGTACTTAAAGAAATAAAGCTAATTTTAACTTTGCTCTAAATGTAATACTTTAAATGGGCTTTTGGCTCTCTATCAAAGATCCTCATTTATTCAATTTCCTGACTAATTGATAATAAAGAGTTCCTGCTGTAAGCTGCCTGATGAGAGGGAACACCTTGCCAAAATCCGTTGAAATAGTCTTTCTTTGTGTAGACGTACTTAAGACATAGTAGATATAATAAAATGATATACTTTCCTTCTCATGATTCTTTTTTTCTTAAAATCTTTTCAAGACAGGGTCTCCTTGTAGCCCCAGCTGTCCTGGAACTCAGTCTGTAACTTGTTAGATCAGGATGGCCTTGAACTCACAAAGATCCATCTGTCTCTGCCTCCTGAGTGCTAGGATTAAAGGAATGTGCGACCACAATTGGCAGTTTTCTCATGATTCTTAAGTAGACTCAGGCTGTCATTAAAAAAAAAAAAAAGAAAGGAAAAGACATTATGAAATGGATAATTGATGAATTAAGTGGAGAATAATCATCTATCATTGGATACTTATATGTTGGATGATTGCAGTTTGGGTAGTGGCTCTTGGTAAAATAGTATTAGCTGATAGCCCATTGTTCTTTAGCTGACCATCTGAGGTCACTCCCAAAATCAGAACACTTGAAATGTTTCAAATAAAAGGTTTTTAGGAAAGTTGACAGAACTTGAAAGAAAACATGTGAATTTTTAAATGTATTTTGTGGTTTTATTCTATATAATTTGATGGTATTTAGATTCCCACTCTGTGTAGGTATTGTCTTCTGCCCAATTAAATGTAGTCTATTATGTGTTTATTACAACCTATATCGTCATATTTGTGTACCCACATGACCTTCAGGGTAGTCATCCCCTGGAATCTGGTTAACCTACCAAGAAGAGTCCAAGAGTCCTATGCTGAGAAGAGAGACTGTCTCCCTCTCCCAGCAGCCTTCAGCTGCCAAAAGTAACTTAGTTTGACTTTGGCTTACTTAATCACTTCCTGATTTTTATGCTATTTTTTTTTCTAGCCTGATCTTGCATGGGAGTTGTGCATGTAATCACCATTGATCTAAGTTTCTATAAGTAACTGAGCAGTTGTATGGAAAATGCTGCTTGTTCGTGGTCATCCATTATCTCTAGCTCTTACAATATTCCCCCTCCCTCCACAACAATCTCTGAGCCTTGGGATACAGAAGTTTTAAATGTGTGTCCTACCCAGGGCACTCTACTATTGTGGAATTTTAATAGCAAACTGGCTGGTTACTCTACCAGTAGCAGCAGCAGCAGCAGCAGCAGCAGCAGCAGCAGCAACAACACAGCAGAGACAGGAATTTCATGGCCCCAATCTCATCAGTTTAAGCTCCTAACATCATTAGATACATTCAAAATCTCCTATATATTAAGAATTATGCATTATTTCCTTTAATACCCCTAAGACATGTTTCATGAATATGTTAATAAACTTCTTTATATCACCTGTGGAAAATCTTACATATGTGGAATACGTTGGTAGAAAGTGAAAGCTGTAAGAGCAGCAAGTGCTCTTCTGAAACATCTCTCCAGCCCCTCTACCCAAGTGTACTTTTATAACAAACCACAGCTATACAAAGAAAACTACTCTTAAAAACTCTACTACTTGTGACAGTGACTGATTAAACATCTCAGAGGCAGACATTCATAAGAGCTCTCTACACTTCCTGAGCAAGATGACTGGCACTTGATTACAAGGGCTCCTTGAGCCTGATTCCAGGGTTTTGGAATATTTGGAATATTTAAGCAGAGCTCTGGCCAACCTGTCTCAGCTCGTTTCTTGCTTTATAGTGGATTTTGATTAAGGTGTACCCATCTTACTTTGTTATTCCTTAATTCTCCAATCTCGAATATAGAATTGGTATGTAGATATCAGCACATTAAAAGTATCAGCCATATTCTATCATGTGAGAAGGCTTTTTAAAAAACACTCATATTTCAACATAAGTTTCAAGATCTCACTTAACTGTATTTATTATATTTTGCTGATCTTACCACTATATTTAAAGACATTTAATTCAAAAGGCAAAAAAATCTAAACACAAAACACATTAAACAAGTCTCTAATATATGAAACATGATGCATTAATATAAAACTAAATGAGTATTGTCTAAAACTTGATGAGATAAATATGTCAGCTAGGTTTCTTTGTATGATTATTTTTCATTATGATTTTACCTGAATAACCACAAGAAACCCCATTCTAAGTGATGAAGCAGATGCACTTTGCAATAATAGCTTTATTAACTGACTTTTAATGTTATTTTACTTCCCAGATGCTCTCCACATGTCCCTGAAGTTTAATAAAGCTGAAAACATTTTATTTTATTGTCTCAAACTATTGATTATCTGTTTAATGTAATGTTGAGAACTCTGTGATATATTGCCTTTGCCACACTGATTAAGTGAATTATCTTAAAGAAATAAAAGATCAGCCTTAAAACAAAGAACCGTAATACACAATGAAATTGCTTCTTTCCTGCATTACTTGTGGCTTAATTAGAAAGCACACAAACCTTATTTTCAACAATGAAAAGAAAATAAATGTGATTCTTTCACAACTGATTTAGATATTGCTTAGGGCATGACATGACAATTTAGATTTCTGCCTCCTTGTTTTATTGCCACCATAAGCTTATTTGAAAAAGATAAATAACAGAGTCATTGGCTTCAGAGAAAGAGAAATATAACTAAAGGAACAAATATTTGAATTTTAACTTCACTTAAAAAGCGAGAAGATTAAAGAAAAAATAGAATTACTAAACAAGATTAAGGTCATGATAGGACAGAAAGCTGATTCCAAAGTCTTTCTAATTATCCTGTAGGCTACAAAGGGAAATGATGAGGTTGCAATGTTCAACTGAGGAATGATGCCCTAAAGGTGTGGAGGTGAGGGTGTGGTGCTTTCACAGGGTATTTGTGAACAGGTTTGATTTACAGAAAGGGAGACAATAAAACTAAAGAAATGCTTATCATGCTTTCATTTTGTTGCACAATGGAGGATGAGGTTTTTATCTAACAATTTTTATCATAGTAAGATTTTTTTTCTTCTACAAAGTAATTTTCAGGCTTTCCTTTAGTATTTATTCAAGTCATACAAATGAGATGATCCTGGTTTGGAGAGATGACTCAACTGTTAAGAGCACTGGCTGCTCTTGCAGAGGACACAGGTTTGAAACCCAGTGCCCACATCGTAGCTGACAACTATCTGTAACTCAATTCCCTGGCGATCTGACCCTCTTTTGACTTCTGCAGGCATTACTGGAGTGTACTTAACATATATGTAGACAATACATTCATATACATCAAGTAAAAATAATAAATAAATTGTAAAAAAAGGGACAGTACAATTTTTAGTATACATTGAGATATGTCTACAATGATTTCTCAAGGAACAAGCTAACTTTTCTCACAATATGTTTGATCCAGAGATGAGAGAAGGTAGACAATCTGAGCACAGAAATGCCAACCAAGACTTGTGAATTCTAGCCTAGAAAAAGCTAATCTGCAACTGGAGTAGACAAGAAAAATAAGTGGAAAGATAGTAGAGAAAAAGAACAGGTAAGGAGTGGAAATGTTTAAATCTTGTTTCTTCTCTAGCTCATCAATGATAACATCTATGAATGTTTATATATGCAAATTCTGTCCCAGTGAGATAATTGCACAACACTTGTGTGATGTGAGTACATATGAAAATTTGCACACACACACACACACACACACAAACATATATTTTAAGTGCAATGAAATAATTCTTCCAAAAATTATTATGTGTTTCACCTCTAAAGGGCAAGGTTCCACTGGCTTACAGAAGCAAACAGATATACTTTTACTAATTCAACTGGAAGCACATTTTGAAAATATTGTGAACAGTATTTTTATGAAACTATTGAATTTGGGGAATATTTTTGCTATTCATGTTTTTGAACAAGGGTTAAGAATTCACAACATTTATTTATTTTTGCTACTAAAGAGGCTGAAAAGAATCAGCATAATTGAAAGGTTGGAAGGTTTTTAAGAAAATACATTATAAAATGGCTCAGGCTGTGGTTTCTATCAGGCATCCTGATGCTGACTCCAGCCATTTATGATGTGATTTATAGCTCTATCTCAAAAAAAAAAAAAAAAACAGTTGCTAAATATACCTGCAAAACCCTATGCATATTTTTATTACTCAGTTTAGGATTTTAATACGCTCCTCCTTTCTCATCTTTCATTAAAGCACCATTTATATCAGTGGGTTTTAAGAGGTGCACAGTCTTTTCTGAAAGGAACAGTAACACATTTATGGTTAAATTTTATTTCATTAAGTGGTAGTTAGGATTTCCAATACAAAATAAAAAGGTTGTCATTGCCTCCCCCAGTTAATCTGCATGGTAAGCACTCCAGTATCTAATTTGTATATAGCTCTGTTTGAAGATACATTGTGAATCCCAGAGTAATGGGACTGATAGTGATGTACTGTACAGTACACTGTCATGATTTATTTGATGTAGCTTACTATTTAAATAATTGAAGGTAAAACACTTAAATTTAACCTTTAAAATATCCTGCACAAAATATAGCTAGAGAAATAATAATCAATTATGAAAAGTTGTCACTTTACTGAGATGTTCTTCAATATGCATGGAATTTAAGTGATCAACTTTATTGAGAAAGATCTTAAGGGGACAAGGCAATTTCCTAAAAGACATTTTGAAACAGAAAATAACATGACTTGTAGAAAATACTTCTACTCATTCTCTTTTGTAATATGTTTTTGTAACATAAATAGGATATTAATTTACTGGTACTATTAGATGCGTTAAACCTATATATGTAGACAGCCTTCTCACCCTTGTCCTGCTAGCCTGGGACACAGCTAGGCACCTAATTTTCCACCTTAGACATCTGATCTGTCTCCCTAAACAAAACTGGCTAAACACCCTAGCACAGACAATTAAGCACCCCCTCCATGGTCACTCCCTTCCCCTAACCTCTCTGGAGCTGGCCTGCCTCTCAGACTTGTGCAAGGTTGAAACTTGGTAAGTCAGACCCCACACACCAGCCACATATTCTGTCTTCCCACACCCACATCCTGTTCTCACCCTGACTAGGAACCGAGTAGATACCAATCCCTTCCCTGGGCAACTCCCTTATCCAGACTTCCCAACCACCCTAGCAGAATTTCTAAGCACCACCTCAATTAGTCCCAACCCCCATTTTCCTTGACCCTTAATCTGCTGAACAGTCCTGACTACATAGGACTCAGGAACAAAAAGTAACTGAGCTCTACTAACAATACAAACATATTAAAATTCAATGAAATCAAAGGCAAACAGATATCCTACTGGTCAGATAACCAAAAAGAACACACGTATACAAAAATGACCACACAAAACAAGACAACAACAACAACAACAACAACAAAAAACCCAGAGAATATGTCCCTGACAAAATCATCCTCCCTCCAGAAGGACACTACAATGAAAACCATTCTGAACAACAACTGGACACAGAATTTGAAAGAACAATTAATAGAATTAATAGCCGGGCATGGTGGTGCAGGCTTTAAATTCCATCACTCTGGAGTCAGAGGCAGGTGGATCTCTGTGAGTTCTTGGCCAGCTGGGACAAAAGGGAGACCGAGTCTCAAAAAGAACAATTATAAACATGATCAAAGATCATAAAGAAAACACAGAAAAATGACTAAAAGAACTAGTGATGCAAGCTAAGGAAAAATAACTTAATAAAAAACAATTCATGACTTGAAAACTGAATTCACAAAAGAGATAGAAGTAGTGAGGAAAACCCCAACAGAAATCATGTATTTGAAGAAAATGTTAATTCAAATGGAAACAACAGCAAAAGAAGTTCCCCAAACTACAGGAATGAATGAAACAGAAAACACAGAATATCAAGACTGTATGACAAAGTTGAATATCTGGAGTCCTTAGGCAAAGACTACGTAAAATTAAAAAACAAACAAACAAAAAACCTCAAGAATGGAATATGCAGGAAACATGGGACAACATGAGAAGACCAAATCTAAGAATCACAGGCATACAGGAAGGAGAGTAATCTCAGGCCAATGGAGATGAACAACAGATCTTCAACATGATTGTAGAAGAAAGTTTTCCAAAATTAAGGAATGACCTACAGATATTCAAGAAAGATGTTGAACACCAACTAGACATGACAAGAACAGAAAAACACTATGGCATATCACAGTAAAAACATTAAATATACAGAACAAAGAGAGAATCCTGAAGGATGTAAGAGAAAAACAAGTAACATATAAAGGAAAACCAATCAGAATCACAGATGACTTCTCAGTGCAAACTATGATAACCAGGGGAGATTGGACCAAAGTAGTCCCAGGTCTAAATGAAGTTAGAAGCCAACAACAAATACTCTATCCTCCAAAACTATCTATCAAGTTTGAAGAACAGAAAATTTTTCATGACATAAATAGGCTGAAAGAATTCATGTCTATCAAACCAGCCCTACAGAGAATATGTGAATCAACACAAAGGCTTGAAGACATGAATGAGTATACTCAAGAGGTTACAGAAAGAAGACATGGGGGGGGGTTGGTAGTGGTATAATAATGGAAAGTCGAAATAGATCCACAAACCTAAAGAAATTAAATTGACAGCATTCAATACACACCTTTCAATATTATCATTAAACATCAATGGCCTCAACTCCCTGTCAAAAGATACAGACTAACAAAATGGATGAAAAAACAACAACAACAAAAACCCATACTTTTCTTTTTCTAAGAAAGTCATCTTGTCTTCAAGGTTAGACACTATCTTCAGGAGAAAGGATGGGAAAAAATATTCCAGGCAAATATCTCTAAAAAGCAAGTGGGTGCTGCAATTCTAATATCTGATAAAATAGATTTCAAATTAAAACTAGTTAGAAGAGATTAAGAGGAAGGAACAATTGACCAAGAAGATATTACAGTCATGAATATGTTCTGGTGAAGCCAAATTCATTAAAAGAATACTCCAGGATTATAAAACACAGATTAACCCCAATTTAATGTTAGGTGACTTTGATACTCCACTCACTTCATTAGACTGGTCAAAAAGGCAAAGAATAAAGAGAAAGGCGTCTATATGAAATAAAACCTTACATGAAATAGACTTAAGGGACATCTACAGAATATTCAACCCACACACCAAAGAATTCACTATTTTGCAGGGCATGCAAGCTTTTCTAAAATTGATCACATTCTAGGCAGAAAACGAAACTCAAAAAATTAAAAATATTCCATCCATTCTATCAGACCACAGTGTAATAAAGCTTATAATCAACAGCAAAAGAAGTTCCCCAAACTAGGATAACTTCCAAACTACTTCTAAGAACCTAGCATCACTCTAATAGCAAAACCAGGTAAAGATAAAACAAAGAAAACTATAGGTCCATATCCTTAATGAACAGAGATGCAAAGATACTCAACAAAATATTCGTAAACCGCATACAGATACAAATAAAAAAGATCATCCAACATGATCAGTTAGGCTTTATTCCAGAGATGCAGGGATGGTTCAACATACTTCAGTCAATAAATGCTATAAAATATATAAATGGACATGAAGACAAAAATCACATGGTCATATAAATAGATACCGAAAAGGCCTTTTTTTTTAAATTATTTATTGCAAGAACAATAAGATGAGAGAAGGAAATTAAAGGAGTACTAATTGGAAAAGTAGTGATTTTTTTCCTTATTTGCAGATGATATAATATACATAAGAAATCGAGAAAACTACTAGAAATTATAAATATTTTTAGTAAAGTGACAGTTTACAAAATCAATTACAGAAATCAGAGTTTCTAGATACTAACAAGCAGTCAGTAAAAGCATACAAGTAAACCCTCACATTCACATTAACTTAAAAAAATGAAATACTTATGAATAAACCTAACCAAAAATATTTTGATTGCTTAATAAGTTTATTGTCTTTATGAAAATCTTCATAGAAAATTTCTTTAGCTTTCAGCAGCCTGTTCCTGAGCTCTGAGGAAGCTTGCCTTATTTTGAGCTACCCGATCTTTCTTCTGGGCAAGGGACATTTTGTGACGATTCCACCTCTTCTTCTTAACTTCTTTCTTAGGCTTCTCATAGACTGGGTTCTCTTGTATGGCAGCATGGGCTTTCTTATACATCTTCTCCATCATGTCTGGAGTTATGCAGAAAACTTCAAAACTTTAAAGGAGATAGAGGAGGACAGTAGGAGATGAAAAAATCTAACATGCTCTTTGGTTGGTAGAATCAATACTGTGAAAATTACCCAAAGATTCTTCAGAGAGCTGGGAAAAGCCATCCAAAATTTCACATAGAACCACAAAATCTCAGATAGACAAAACAATTTTGAGGAAAAAAAAAAAAAAAACCATAGCAGATCTCAGGTTATATTACAGAGCTATAGTGACAAAAACAGCATGATACTGGCACAAAGATAGGCACGTAGATCAATATGAAAGAATAAAAGATCTAAACAGGAGCACATACAATTTCAGCCACTTGATATTTGATGAAGGTGCCAAGAATACACAATGAGAGAAAAATGGCATCTTTAAAAATAGTGCTGGTAGAACTGGATCACCACCTGTAGAAGCATGAAATTGGACCCTTTTCTTTCTCCCACACAGAATTCAACTCCAAGTGGGTCAAATACCTCAATATAAAATCTGAAACTCTGAAACTTCTCAAAGGACTCATAGGCAGTACCTGCCAAGATGTAGGCATAGCAAAGGTCTTTCTTAATGGGACATCAGCTGCTCAGACATTAAGGACAACAATCAGTACGTGGGATCTCATTAAGTTACAAAAACAGCCAAGGAAGAGAAGAGAAAATGCACTGGGTGGGAGAAAATCTTTGCCAGCTACACATCTGACAGAGGATTAATATCCAAGAATATACAAAGAACTAAAAAAAAGTAGCAAGAAAATAAGGACCCAATAAAAAGATGGGGTACAGGTATGAACAAAGAATTCTCATGCGAAGAAATATAAATGGGTAAGAAACATCTTAAAAACTGCTGAACATACTTAATAATTTGAGAAATGCAGATAAAAATGGCTTTAAGATTCCATCTTATGGGCCGAAGAGATGGCTCAAGCGGTTAAGAGGGCCAACTGCTCTTGCAGAGGATCTGGGTTTGATTCCCAGGACCCACATGGCGGCTAAGAACCATCTTTAACACCAGTTCCAGGGGAATCCGACTCCCTCTTCTGATCTCCACAGCATTGTACAACACGGGTGCACCATGCACCAACATACATGCAGACAATACATTCATACACATAAAAATAGTAAATAAATAAATAAAAATTAAAAAAAAGATTCCATCTTACCTCAATCAGACTGGCAAAGTCACAAAAACAAAAGCCATAAAATTCTGGCCAGGTTGTGGAGAAAGGTGAACTGTCATTCACTGTTGGTGGAAATGCAGACTACTGCAGCCACTCTGGAAGAAAGTGTGGGTAACTCCACAAAAGAAAAAATGAACCTACCATACTACCTAGTTATTCCATTCCTTGGCATATACCCGAAGGGCTCATCATACTGTAAAGATATCTGTACATCTGGGAGAGATGGCTCAGCAGGTAAGAGCTCTGACTGCTCTTGGAGAGGACCCGGGTCCAATTCCCATCACCCACATGGCGGCTAAGAACCGTCTTTAATTCCAGTTCCAGGGGAATCCGATGCCCTCTTCTAACCCCTACGGCATTGCACGACATGAGTGCACCAACCTACATGCAGACAGTGCATTCATACACATAAAAAATAAAATAAATAAATAAATAAATAAATAAATAAAAGATATCTGTACATCCATGTTTATTGCTGCTCTCTTCACAATAACCAACAAATGGAAACAACCTACGTGTCCCACGACAAATGAATAGATAATGAAAATGTGGTACATCTACATGATGGGGTATGACTGGGCTGTAAGAAAAGATTAAATTATGAAATTTGCAAGTAAATGAATTGAACTAGAGAATGCTATTCTGAGTGAGGATAAAGGCAGACAACTAGGCAATGTATGTTCTCCCTCACTTGTGGATTGTAACACCTATCTCCTTATGTGAGTATGTATCCTAATATGACACGGGGACCCAAGAAATGGGAAAGGATATATTGAGGTAAAGAAAAAGAAAAATCCTGAAACGGGGGCAGCAAGGAACAGATGTTACTAGAGGGGATTCAGGGCGGGTGGGATTCAGGGGGTTGGGAAGAGAGGAGGGAGAGATAATGGGGTTATGATGGAGAGTTGGGAGTTCAGGAGAGGGGGATGTTGGGGATGATGCAGGTGCTGGGACGGGGAGGGAAGAGGGACATGGAAGGGAAGAAAGAATATAGATGATTGGAACTTGAGAGGCTAGAAAACTCAGAGTGTAATGTAATGCCCCTGAGACCCTAATAGAAATGTATATACGCTGAACATTAGTGCAAGGATTGTGAAACCTGGTTGGCTGTATGGCAGGGAACACAGTGCACGACAAAGGATAACTCTATTTGAATGGTTGGTGAGAAGGCTCAAAGTGATTCTCAAAAGAAGGCAGGCTATGTCCAAAGCTCTTGATGATCTACCAGAAATAAAAAAATAAGACTCTGCTGTTCAGACCAAGACATGCTTCAGGAATAGGACTTAGACTAATGGAATAGATACGGACCAGGATCATTTCTATCTGAAGTTTATTGCTGATAATGCTAGACAATGTACATACTGCTAGGAGAGAAAATAAATCAATGGCACAACCACAGTGTCAAACTCTAATAGCCATGATGAGCTGCCCAGAAAACTACCTCTATTGGTACAGTAGAGGCACTGATGTCTGGGGGATGGTTCAGAGCTATCTAATTGTATTTGGAACCCTCTCAATGGGAGTGAAACCGCGAGAGCCACTTTAAACTCAGCCAAATGCACAGGACAGGAGAGGACATAGAGCCTAGAAAAAAGCCTGTTGTGGTCATATCTGTAGACAAATGAAATTTCTTACCATACTCTAACTATGGAAGGTAAGCATATCATATAACTGTCAACAAAGAAGCTACTCTTTGCAAAAATGAAGGCCTCTTCAAAATCTGACAAATGATCAGACACAGAACATATACATATGAAAAATCCCCTTTCCGAGGAGACGCATCTACAATTTTACCTCTACACACAAAATGAGGGGCAAATAGAAAACGAGTGCACCCCTCATTTCTCACCAGTAAAGCTTCCTTACACAATAATGTATGCTGTAAACAGAAGGCCACAACTAGTCAAGCTTCAATGAATGAGAGTCTCCAGAGTGTATATCCCTGTATGGGGCCCCTACATTAAACCTCACCCATCCACTGCTCAGGGATCATTGCAGAAGATGAAGCAGAAATATTGTAAGACCCAGGGCTGGTACATTAATGTAGAGAAGCAGTGACTAACAATCAACTGTAGGCTTTCACATGTAAACCTGTGGTGATATAGGCATCAGACACTGGACCCATGCCAACTGGGACAAATCCTCAAAGCTGGGCAAGAGACTGATTACTGTTCTAGGATTCCTAGATATCCTGACTGTCCTGTGGATCTATTTGCAGAGAAAGACATCTGGGTTTGGGAGCTTGACTGGATAGGGCTTAGCTTGGATATTGTAATGCATATGTTCTGATGGGGGGTTGAGGCATGGGGACTGGGTTAGATTGGGAACCATTGTACAAGATGTACAAATGCTCAATAAAAAGTTAATAAAAATTATATAGGTAAATAGATTTCTACCTAGTCAATATTTTTGTAATGCTGTATACAAATTGAAAGGTAAGGTTCAAATGGATTTTAAATAAATCAAACTTATTCATGAAGATATTAATAGAATTTGCTAATTCATCTTACTTTACTAAAAATAATACATATTTAACTTTATTCATTTATTTTGTATAAACAAACTTTGGTTTGGTAATTAAAGGATATATTTGTCAAGAATGAAATTCAAGACCAATCTTGAAATTAGTGGCTTTTAACCTCAGTATTTACAGAAGCTTCACCTGAGAGTCCCATCTGAATATGCATGTATCAGGTGGTTTAATCTTAGGTTATGTCCTAAAAAACGAATTTCATATACATTACCCTGGTAGTTCAGATCAATGATTCCTGTTTGTAATATTATAAAATATTTAACCGCATATTTTATTTTCTAAGTATTGACATGGTCCCCTTCATTGTATCTGCCTCCTCGTTCTCTGTTTCTCTGTTTGTCTCCCTTTCAGTCCCTCTGCTTCTGGAAATATACCACATATAAACCTGGAATGGCTTTTATCCCTTAAAGGGTAATAAGCATTCTGGGTCATTTCTTTGTATACTGTACATTTAATATATTACACTGTGATTTTTATTGCATTGTCTTAATAACGTATTTTTAGTAGCATGTATTCTAATTCTAATGTGGCACAGGTGACCAATTCAGTTTCTTTAAAAGTAGTGTTTGGAGGTTTCCTGTTTGAAAAACCCTTGCCTATTTCAAGTTTTGGTACCATAATTGTACATTTAAATGTGAAATCAGTCTGAATTTCTTGGGTACAATGTGAGATTACAATTGACAAGTTTTCTATCTCAAAAATTTAAGTAACAAATTATGGAAAATATCATGCTGCCAGGGACAGTGCTTATTTGAAGTCATAGACTAAAGCTAACAGCCAACAGGCTCAAGTAATAAGATACTAAATTTTATTGAATCCAATTTTCTTTTTTAATTAATTAATTAATTAATTTTTATGTGTATGGATATACTGTCTGCATGTAGGTTTGTGCACCCATGTCATGCAATGCCGCTGAGGTCAGAAGAGGGTGTCAGATTCCCCTGGAACTGGAGTTAAACATGGTTCTCAGCCTCCATGTGGGTGCTAGGGATCAAACCCGGGTCCTCTGCAAGAGCAGTCAGCGCTCTTAACTGCTAGTCCATCTCTCCAGCCCTGGATTCAATTTTCTAAACTTAAATTTTACATTGTATAGTTTCTTTAAGG
The DNA here is from genome assembly GCA_009823505.1 of Rhizomys pruinosus. Taxonomy (NCBI): domain Eukaryota; kingdom Metazoa; phylum Chordata; class Mammalia; order Rodentia; family Spalacidae; genus Rhizomys; species Rhizomys pruinosus. Next base: position 4,232,120 of record VZQC01013302.1, read on the forward strand.
AATCGACATCTGGTGGTAAAGGATGAAAATAATAATGAGGTTAGTGATGTTACATATACAATGAGTAATAAATGTAAGAAATAATGTACATGATTTTCAAGAAGTCACAAATGGAAAATATGAAAACAAAAGAAAAGAAAACCATGTGGAATGGATGGTTCAAGGGGTAAAGGAGCATACTGGCTATTGAGTTGCATCCTGAGACACACATGGTGGAAGAAAAGAATCTATTCCACAGTTTAATGTGACATCATGGTCATGGGTGGAGTCAAGCATGAACACACATGCACACACAGACACACATACACACACTCAATTAATAGATAAATAATGTTTCTGTTTAAGTAATAATGAGATAGCATTTCATCTTCCAGAGCAAGGAACCAATCACTGAAAAAAAATCACAAGATGGGCTGGAGAGATGGCCTAGCGGTTAAGAGGGCCGACCGCTCTTACAGAGGACCCGGGTTCGATCCCCAGCACCCACATGGCGGCCGAGAACCGTCTGAAACTCCAATTCCAGGAGAACTCCAGTTCCAGGGGAATCCGACACCCTCTTCTGACCTCCGCGGCATTGCACGACACGGGTGCACAAACCTACATGCAGACAGTACATTCACACACATACAAAAATAAATAAAATTAAAAAAATTAAAAAAAAAAGAAAAAAATCACAAGAATGCATAATTTTAACTTTCTAATGAGTTTGTGTCAATTTCTTTAAAATTAAATACCAACATCTAACATGTGAGCTGAATATATATTCCCAATTTTTTATGTTGTAGCACTGAACCCTAAGGTGATAGAATTTAGGTATGGAGCCACTTGGAACCAAATAACACTCCATGGTATCTGCAGGGAGGAGGCTGTATGATGAGGTATGCTCTGGAGGGAAGAGAGTTCTTTGCACCTGCCACATTGGCTTTACATTTTCTTTTTTAAAAGTCATGGGTTTTTGTTAGAGAAATAGTAAAGGTATTATTCAATAAAGAAGATTGTTAAATCAATGAAAATTTGTACTCTTCTAATTTGAGAGTTGAATGGAATTTAAATTTTTTCTTTCCTTTTGAGACAGGGTCTCCCTATAACCCCAGCTGGCCTGGAACTCATTCTGTAGACCAGGCTGGCCTTGAACTCACAGAGACCCACGTGCCTCTGCCTCCTAAGTGCTAGGATTAAAGGTGTGCACCACCATGCCCAGTTAGAATTTAATTTTTCATAATGAAAATGTAGTTTTCAGTATTTTTATTTTATACTTAAAAATAAATTTAGAAGAATATTTATAGATACAAGGTTGTTTTGTCTCTTTTTCTCTCCCTTCATTCTTTCCTTACTCTTCCTCCTCTTCCTTCCCTTTTTCCTCCTTTTTCTTTTCTTTCTTCTTTTCTTCCTTCTTGGCCGTCTTTCATTCTGTACCCCAAGATGCTTCGAACCTAGAATCTTTATTCTCTCTTTCAGTTGCTGAGATTATAGACCTATTCTATCATACCCAGGTTAAATTTTTATTTCTATGGTAAAATCATCAATGATCTTTAACTTTATTAAAAATCACACCTTATGAATATTATTAACACTATTTATAAAATTAACTTTTTTACTTCCAACTAGTTATTTTAAATATTCATATATAACCAAATATCAGTTGGTGATGTCTTTTGGTGAAAATAACAAGAATCTACTAAATTTTAAAATAAAATAAATATGACAGTATAGGACAGAAGAATGGCTTCTTTTTTAATATTTTATTATTATTCATATTTTATGTTTATGAGTGTTATGCCTTCATGTGTGTGACAACATTCATGTAATGGGAAATGTCAACACAAATCAGAAGAAAGCTTTGAATTCTGAGGAACTAGAGATATAGATGGTTGTTAGCGGCCATATGGGTGCTGGGAATGAAACCCCCACGGCCGTATGGGTGCTGGGAATGAAACCCCCGTGTCCTATGCAGGAGCAGCCAATGGTATTTACTGCTGAGCCCTTTCTCCAGATGAGAATGGTTTCTTGGTTAAATGCACTCACTACTATTGCAGAGGACACAGATTCCATTCCTAGCACCTATATGGCACCTGACAACCATCTTTAACTCCAGTTCCAGGAACTGATGCCCTCTTCACAAGTTTTTATATTTGGCTTAACACCATGCAACTAGTTTACACAGGCCCAGTGTTGCACGTAAATATGTATTTTCTGGTAACAAATATTCCACAGTTGGTGAAACGAGAAACCCAGAACAGAAGACAGGATTGACAACTGTGTTTGATGTCTTATCTTCAAGGTTATTTCTCTTCACAGAAACTTTTTAAAACTCAGAACAATCATTTGGCGCCATTAAACTAGTTTCTTGATTTAATTGTTCTTATTTGCATGGTTCCTTTTCCTCTGTGTAATATCCAATTTCTTTGCAGCAATTGCCTCAACAACCATTCACTTTGCGTATGGTTTATTCTCCACAGCCATGCTTCTTTATTTATGCATTTACCTCTTATTTTCTCCTCTTCTTTTTTTTAATTAATTAATTTATTTATTTATTTATTTTTGTCTTTTTGAGTCAGGGTCTCCCTTTAGTCCCAGCTGGCCTGGAGCTCACTATGTAGACCAGGTGGATCTTGAACTCAGAGATCCGCCTGCCTATGCCTCCCAAGTGCTAGGATTAAAGACATTCGCCACCATGCCCGGTTTCTGCCTTTCCTTTTATATGTGTGTCTTTACATTAAAAAATATTGCATCCATATAGTAATTACAGAGCACAACTGTTTTGATTACCTCTTTTGAAATAATTTTTCAAGGAATATAAATAACATATTTGAAGATTTTCCTTAGAGTTTTCTTTTTCTCCAGTACACTATATGGATAGCCTTGCTTTTACAATAATTACCACCTCAATTTTCCTGTGATTTCTGTACAGTAGAAAAGATATAAAAAACATTAGATATAAATGAAGTCCAAATCATCATGTGCAGCACTCACATTTCTAATAGTTAAGTGAACTGAACTTTACTTAATAGAATATTAATGGGACTTTTGCCTGGGTTTTTATTTGATGGGGTTAATGTAGATTTTCTGATCCATATCCAATTTCTAAATAATAAAATTAGAATAGAATCCAAAGTAATTATTGTTAAATCATAAATCTTCATTATGCTATGTTAAGGAAATAATGCATAGTGGAAAGTTGGAGATGGTTACAACATTGTTTTCTAATGATATTATAAAAGTGTTTCATGAGGATTACAAAGTCAAGGCTTATCAGGGTTATAGAGAATTCAAGGACACACTGGAAATTTAGCAATATAGCTTTTCTCAAAATAAATGGGGAAAAGAGGTCTTGGTCTAAAGCTAAGTAGTAGAATATTTGAACAAGTTCTTACAGATTCATGCAGTTTTCATCGAAGCTACAATATAATTTAAAAAAGAAATATAAATCCTAAATATAGTTTTTCCAAGTGAAATAAAATTATTTTTCATAGGTGCATCAGATAATAAAACTCAGTTCTCATTAGTAGTAAGAAATTTATTGAGCAATATTGATTGCTGCATTTTTGCCACAGTGGTGTGTAAATAATTTTTAATTCTGGGAAATCTAAATGATTCACCCATTATGGAAAAGCAAGGAAAGATTCTTTTTAAAAAGAGAACTGATGAATGACTGAGGAATCTTCCTTCTTCATATTCATCAAAAATTTGACCTTAAAACGATGCCAGTGTACTCAGGTTGATTTAAAATACTCATGGTTTTATCTTATGAAGATCACAATGTGAAGTACCCTAATGTTCTTCCAGTAATTAAAGGATTAACACAAAATATGGCACATACATAAAAAAGAATAATTTTCTAGCATTAAAAGAAAACAAATCCTATGATGTGAAAAAACATGGAGACCTGGAGAGATAGCCTAGCGGTTAAGAGCGCCGACTGCTCTTGCAGAGGACCCGGATTTGATCCCCAGCACCCACATGGCGGCTGAGAACCGTCTTTAACTCCAGTTCCAGGGGAATCTGTTTAAATCCCTATATTGTGCTTCATTAGTAGGATCGAAAGGTTATTCCAGGAAAAACTGCCAGCCCATGAAAGAAAACAGCCAGAATTGACCAGAATCCAATATAACAGCTCCAGAGAAAGTAGACTGTTTTGCTTCTCATCCACCTGTGCCCCTTTTCTAAGCCTAGGGAACAATCTGCGGAAGAGGGGGCGTGGTAGAATGTAAGGACTGTGACTGGGGTGAATGGTGAAACTACAGCAATATAGCCTGGACACTCATTTGATCAACTTGATTGAACATACAAGCCCTCCCCCAACCCCCCCCCCCCCCCCGGATGGGGGGACC
>VZQC01013302.1:4243439-4360096 GCA_009823505.1 Rhizomys pruinosus
CTTTGTGTATTTCATACATCATTATCCAATTCAGTTCAGGCATATTTCCCCTTCCCTTCCCCCCATCCCACCCCACCCCATCCCAGATCATGCATTCTGCCATGACTGTCCTGCATCTTTCTCTCAGTTTTTTTTTCCATTTTTTAGCAATAGGTGATAATTTATGAGTACAGGCATCCTTCATGTATAACCAATTTGCAAGCAGTTGTGCACAAACCCACACAGCCCCTTGGTCCCACCATCCAGCAGGGGGGACTTGTATGTTCAATCAAGTTGATCAAATGAGTGTCCAGGCTATATTGCTGTAGGTTCACCGTTCACCCCAATCACAGCCCTTACATTCTACCAAGCCCCGTCTTCTGCAGATTTTTCCCTAGGCTTAGACAAGGGGCACAGGTGGATGAGAAGCAAAACAGTCTACTTTCTCTGGAGCTGTTGTCTTGGACTCTGGTCACTTCTGGCTGTTTTCTTTCATGGGCTGACAGTTTGTCTAGCAATATTTAATTTCTTATGCAACCTTACATTCCTCAGGACAGAATTTGAATGGGATTTCCTTTAAAAATCCTTTCTTCTGGGGCTGGAGAGATGGCCTAGTGGTTAAGAGCGCCGACTGCTCTTGCAGAGGACCCGGGTTCGATCCCCAGCAACCACATGGTGGCTGAAAACCGTCTTTAACTCCAGTTCCAGGGGAATTCGACGTCCTCTTCTGACCTCCGTGGCATTGCACGACACGGATGCACAAACCTGGATGCAGACAGTACATTCATACACATACTGGAGAGATGGCCTAGCGGTTAAGAGCGCCGACCCGCTCTTGCAGAGGACCAGCGTTCGATCCCCAGCATCCACATGGCGGCTGAGAGCCATCTGTAACTCCAATTCCAGGAGAACTCCAGTTCCAGGGGAATCCGACACCCTCTTCTGACCTCCGCGGCATTGCACGACATGGGTGCATAGAGCTACATGCAGACAGTACATTCATACACATAGAAAACAAACAAAAAAAAATTTTTTAATCCTTTTTTTTTTCTCTTCCATTAAAATCTCATTGCAAGTATTCAGAATATTAGATATTGAATCCTAGAAGTAGAGTGAGTCTTGGTATATAGGTAAATTTATTTGACATTTTATAAGTTTAAAGAGCAAATACTTTACCACTGCATAGAACTCCATAGTGTAGATGTGCCACATTTTTATTATCCACTCATCTGTTGTGGAACACTTAGGTTGCTTCCAGCTCTTCACTATTTTAAAGACAGCTGCAATTAATATGGTTATGCATATATGTCTGTAATATTTGAATCTTCTGGGTACATGCCCAGAAGTGGTATGACTGGGTCAAGTTGTACATTTATTTTAAGCCTTTTAAGAGTTCTCCACACTGTTTTCCACAGGGGTTGCATGAGTTTGTATTCCCACCAGCAGTGAGAGCCTGTTCCCCTTTCTGGAAGCCAGTATGCTAAGTGAAGTAACAAAGTCCCAGAAAGAAAAAGGGCCTAATTGTGTACTTCATTTGTGGATCCCAGCAACAAATTCTTATATGTTAGTCAAGCCTGATGCTACTATAGATATAACTTGAAGTTCATGTCTCTATTTTCCCAAGTTCCAAGATTTATGAGAAAGAATCAAACATGTCCTGCATCTTTTTCTGAGTCTTTCCATATATCATATATGATATATATGATATCACATATATCAAGTGATTATATATATATATATATATATATAATATATATATCACTTGAATGGAGGACTTTTATTTTTTTTTCCTAAAAGATGTCAATGTTTTTCCTTAAGGAAGTGTTTTGAAGGTTCCTCCTTGGCATCCCAAACAACCATCAAATCCTCGCACTTTTTGCTCCACATTGGGGTCCTTTCCTCCCATGGTCCCCCAAAAATGAAGTCCAGTAATCAAGTGCCCTGTCTTGATTCCCCTGCACTGGCCTCCAATGGATACATTCCGCAGGCAGTCCAAACAATGCAGTCCTTAACACTCTGACGAGGGCTGAAATCCCCCTTTAGCTGTTAATCCAGCAGAGCTGGGCATGGCTCAAGTAGTCCCCCTTTGGCAAAGCTGAAGGTTTGGAGGATTCTTTGGGAGACATGAGTCCTCAGTTTTTACAATGTTTATCTAGTTATGTACTGAGCATGTAGCTGAGTTGATGGAATACTAAAGGAACATTCATGAAGCATGGTGTTTGATCTCCAGCATAGTATAAACCAGTAGTAGTGGCAGAAATTCCAATAATCCCAGAACTCAAGGGCTAGATTCATGAGGATAAGAATGTTCAAGGTCATCTTTGGATGTTCAGGCCTAGCCTGTGATACATGAGACTGTTCTCAAGAAATACAAAATCCTGCAGAATAGATAAAGGAAGCTCAGAGAAACGTTACTTATAATAACATGATAGCTGGTTTGAAGAACTCAATTTAGCATCACCTGCCTCAGTGAAGATGTCACTGCAGCGAGTAGCCAACATTTAGAATTAAAAATAACTAATGGGGTTGGCAGAGATAAGAATCAAATGAAAATAGAAGTAATTACTGCAGCAATGCTGAGATACAGGAATCTAGGAAATGAGCCAAGACAAATGTTATAGTAAGTATATGTTTTCAAAATGATGGATAGGTTAAGAAAATTTGGATGCCAAAAAAGTATTGTCATGCTAATTCTTGAATATGTAACTCAAGGCTAAAAAATAAAAACCTTGTAAGGAAAAAAATCATAGTTGGCATGCAGAAAAATCAACATTCCCCAATTATTATTACTTTAAAAAATAAATGGTAATATTTTTATTTAAAAATTATATCTTATTTAACTTTGACAGATTTTATAATACTGTAACAATCACACATCAAGATAAGTCATTTCAATGTGTTAAATTTTAATGTAAATTAATAGGGAGACCTTGAATTTACATTTTGACAGATAAGTATGCCTTCCCTAGACTTCTATAGAGGAATTTTATATACTTCATTGTAAGTGAAGAGGAGAGCTATAAGAAGGTTTCCTAATTGCCTGCTGAATGTGGTTGCAATAAACAAAACCTCAGGTGGCTTTTGGCTTTTGTTTCGCAGGGTCTAAGTGTAAGGTTCATAGCCCACCTAAGTCTCAGGGATTCCAGGAAGCCAACTGAGGCTGAAGCTCTGAGAAAGTTCCTGTAACATCCTGCAATCATGCCTCATCTGATACAGTCATAAGCCTCAGCTTATCTGGAGGTGCTCCTCCTGATACCATCCACAGACCCTTGTATGCCTTATCCCCCACTTCCTCACCCCACACTTACGTTGTGATGCTTGGATATAACTGCCATCCTGGGGAACTATTCTAACTAACACAGGTCATCATAATCCAGACACAGGTAAACCAGCCCCCATGCCTAAAAACAAATCTGGATTTGTTTTTCAAACCTAACACTAAGCTTGCAAACTCATCTCTGAACTTGTCTGTGTCATTCCAGCTTCACTTAGCAATTTGAGTTAAAGGAACCAAACCTTATTACTTTCTAATATAAATTTTGTACATTTACATTTTAGTACACATTTGCATTATAATATTCCAGTTTAAAAATTTTTACATTTATTTGTGTTTATGTGTGTTTGGGGGATATGTGTCTGCCACAGTTTGTGTGTGTGTGTGTGTGTGTTTCTGTGTGTGTCTAAAACAGATAACAATGGTTCTTTCCTTCTACCATGTGGGATCAAACTCAGGTTGTCAGGCTTAGCAACAGGTGCATTGTCCAACTTTGTCATCTAGCCAGCCTGATATTTCAAGCTTTAGAGCTTTTAAATTATTCTACTTTCTTTCAAAATATATTTCTATACTTAAACTAACCACAAACTTTAATTGATAAATATATAACTTGGAAAGTTCATACAGCTATTAAAGATAATTTAACACAAGGCTTAAACTCCATCTGATGATCATTTTATCACAAAATAATTGCAGATTCAATTTGAAAATCCCATCTTTTCTGCTTCCCACTGACTGTATTACATCAGTTTTTAGCTATTCCATTTACTCATTGTTAGCTTGAAGACTTTTGAACCACTGCAATAGTTGTGACAAACATGTACACAAAACCATAGCAAAACTAATCACAAATATTTCATATACTAGTAAGCCTGTGGCTAGCTACAAATGTTGAGAATTTTACAGCAAAATTACCAATAAAGTGAATTTTCTTATTTTAATATTAAAATGAAGGATATTTGATAGAGTGAACAAAAACAGCATAAGAGTGATGATTTTCAGCAAAAGAAACTTCTAGTAAAACTTTCCATTCATTTTAGACTATCAGTGAAAGAAAAGAAAATGTAACAAATATGATAGAGGAAGTTTTTTTTTTTTTTTTTGGTCTTTTCGAGACAGGGTCTCCCTGTAGTCCCAGCTGTCCTGGAACTCACTCTGTAGACCAGCATCACAAAGATCCACATGCCTCTGCCTCCCAAATGCTAGGATTAAAGGCGTGCACCACCACGCCCGGCGAGAAAGTATTTTCAAAGAAACTTCCTTACTTGGAGCCTACCTTTGAAAAGGAAAAGTTCCATTTCATATGAAGAAAGAGGCATGAAGGGTGTTCCTACTTTCAAATTTAATCTGTCTCCACAGGTGATAGATACTACAGGAGCATGTCTGAGAGCATGTCACTCTAGAGCGTGTTGATCATTTTCCTAAAGCAATATATAGAAAAGATGGGCAGGGGAAGATATTGCCCAAGTTCAGATCAAGCGTATTCCACCATGCAGAAACTTCTTTCCCTAATGACAGGCCTGACAAACTGAGTTCATTCTAGCCATCCATAGCAGGACAGTTTAAAGGGACACCTGCCCCTTGTATACTAATTTCCTTCACAAAATCTCTAAGCTTTTCTCCTCTACTGATACAATACCTTTTATCATCCTTCATCATCTTTTACCCTAATGCAACTATACAATGTGTGTGTCTATTTGTGTGCTTGTTTGTGTGTGTGTGTGTGTGTGTGTGTGTGTGTGCGTGTTGCAATAAGCACACATTTTCAAGGAATCGTTTAGGATTGTCTAAAATTACTGATTAAACATTATAAAAATTGAGCAAGAGATTTGTCCTGTGCCTTTTTTTTTTTTTTTACTTCCCACTGTATATAGAAAATTCAAGACTCACATGTTCTTATTGCTAGTAAGTCATTTCAAAGTTTCATCTTAATTGAGACAGAGATATTAAGAGGATTATTTCTTTGGGTCCTTATTTTTTTAGTGTCACTTATTATAAAATCAAAAGCATGCCTTATTAACTGGCTCTGAAAGAGGAACAAAAGAAAATCTAAGTACACTACATCTCGACAGCATCATCAATCGCATAATCTCTTTGGCAAACAAACCCAAACATAATTTCCCAGGATGTTGGAGCTCTGAACCTCCTTTCTGAAAGAACTTAGCAGTGTTTTTACTTTGTTTGCTTCTTTCCTAATGGAAAGGTGGATTCCTATTGATTTCTGTATCTCATTTGAATATATTCTCAAATGTTTCTGTACTTAACTATATAATCTATAGGTCCATGATCATAGACTAGTCTAAAGCTTCCAATAAAAAAAAAAAAAATTAAGGGAATCTGGATACCTGCATTCCAAAAAATAACAAGTTTGGGAAAGATGCATTCTTTGCCATAAAACCATTATTTTAACATAATCAAAAATAAAAGTAAAGTACTAGCATAAGTAGAAAGTGTATTCTTTAAAGAACTTGGTTTCTTGGGGCTGGAGAGATGGCCTAGCGGTTAGGAGCGCCGACTCTCTTGCAGAGGACCCGGGTTCGATCCCCAGCACCCACATGGCGGCCGAGAGCCATCTGAAACTCCAATTCCAGGAGAACTCCAGTTCCAGGGGAATCCGACACCCTCTTCTGACCTCCGCGGCATTGCACGACACGGGTGCACAGACCTGCATGCAGACAGTACATTCATACACATACAGAAATAAATAAAATTAATAAAAAAAAAATAAAGAACTTGGTTTCTTTAACTGCTTACAAAGAAGACACTAATGTTAATGATAAATTTGTTGTGGGAAGCTAGAAAATTATTTTTAATCTTTAGATATATCATATTAAACTTTTTAGGATATATTCACACTGTTGCTGTTTTAAATTACATTGTGGTGACAATGATATTTTGCCTAACATTTTAGAATATAAACTCATACATATTGGTACTCTATATTTTAGGAAGTGAGAGATGAATAATCATGTGCAATTATTCTATGATTGTTTACTTATTTCTCTGTTTTCAATGTTCTTGGTGGAAAATGGAGAGTATATCTTCAAACATAATCACTGGCAATTTAGAAATACACAATGCAATAATTTGACTAAAATGACTCAATCCGTTTTCTTCACGTGTTTGACAGTATGTATTGGAGACAGGGAGAAAAACAACATCATGTTACAAGAAGTCAGAGTCCGTGATTTGTAGCACCTTCTACTCATTCAAATTCCAAGATTTAAGTTTACCCTCAAACCTAGTAGGGTCATTTCTTCAAATGGGATTCTCCATGTTGCTTCTCAAAACTATTCTTAATTCTTCTGTATCTTTGAGCTTCAAATTGAACAAATTTTCTACACCCCATAGTTTTCTAGGTCACTTTGTTTTGTATGAAAATAGAAAAATAAACCACATGAAAAGAACTAAAATTGGGTTATAAAGACAGAGAATGTATTGTACCTGTATAATATACAATCAATCCATTCTCTGGGATGTCTGCCCCAGATCTACAGGTGCATCTTGCTGTGCTTTGCTTATGACTTAACTGCATCATCCCAAAGGTTCCTGGGATTGGAGACTTGGGCCCATATTGGCACTTTAGTGAAGGAGCAGATTTTTAATAGATGGGGATTATATGGAGGTCAGTAATCACTTTGAATATCCTCTCAGAAGTAGTGTTCCTTTGATTTATTGAGTTCTCATCTGTGGCTTGTTACAAAAGCCTGGTCCCACATTGTTTTCAGAAATTCTAGCTAAATATATCAGTCCCTTGCCTGCTGACGCATGAGCTCCTCCTATTGCCTTTGTGAACTTGGCCACTGTCAGATGCTATACTGTACCAGTAAGAGATGATGAAAAGGCAGAGGCAAGGCGGTAACTGGTTTGAAGTAACCCTGGGCTCTACCTTAGGCAAGATAAGTTAGTTTAGTGACAGAGTGCTTACCCAGCATGCCCTGAGCCTTGACTGTAGTGTGCAACACCACCAAAATACAATAAAGTAGCAGAAAACATCATCTTGGAAGACACTGGCCCACCAACCAAACAACATCAGTGGCATATCTCCAGTGACCTAAAACCTGCCATTAAATGCGTATCCTGATATGGTGCCATGGGCTGGAGACTAAGCTTTAACACACAGACTTTCGAAAGATATTCCTTATGCAAATTGCATTATATTTCTCTGATTATGATTATGAATATGAGATAATTGTTACATAAGATGTAAATTATATAGTAATATAGCGTGTTATTTAATACTTCATCACTTATTTAATTAAATATATCATGCCAATGTATGTGTATGTATATGCACACATATCCTTATAATTTTTTTTTTTTTTTGGTCTTTTCGAGACAGGGTCTCCCTGTAGCCCCAGCTGTCCTGGAACTCCCTCTGTAGACCAGGCTGGCCTTGAACTCACAAAGATCTGCCTGCCTCTGCCTCCCGAGTTCTAGGGAGTTTTAGGATTAAAGGCGTGAGCCACCACGCCCTGCATAAAATTTTTTAAATTATTTAAAAAATTATTTATTTATTTATTTGTTTGTTTATTTATTTATTTAATGTGTACGAATGTACTGTCAGCATGTACGTTTGTGAACCGGTGTCCTGCATTGCCGCAGAGGTCAGAAGAGGGCGTCGGATTCCCCTGGAACTGGAGTTCTCCTGGAATTGGAGTTACAGACGGTTCTCAGCCATGTGGGTGCTGGGAATTGAACCTGGGTCATCTGCAAGAGTAGTCAGTGCTCTTAACCGCTAGGCCATCTCTCCAGCCCCCAAATTTTTTAATAGGATTATGAAGCATTGACAATCTGAGTTGATGAATTCTAGAATTCATGAGTCTAAAATTCTTGAGATGCTTGAATTTTCCTTGTTCCTTAAACATAATATTCTAGAATTTAAATTCATTATATACTTAATGAAAAATATCTGCCACAGAATAAAAGTGTTCTCTGATTCGGTTTCTGACCACTGTTTAACCTGTGCACTTTCAGAATTCCTTGGAGCTATAAAGTGATTATAGGGCTTTAAGTAGTCTGACTATACTCTTGCTAGGTGAGAAACCACTTTATGAAAATGAGGTCTTTGGAATATCTTGGAATAATTTCAATGCATACAATCTGTTTAGCATGATTCCAAAGTTTTGTCTTGCAATCAAGGTAGTTTTTCCATTGATTTATAGTTGGTATCTGCCAAGAGCTCCATTTATACTAGTTTCTCACTGGATTAGAAAGAGCAACCTGATTTTTAAAAAAGCAAATGCCAAAGATTTTCATTAGTATTTATTTATCCCTAGGATAACTGAAGCTATCTTGATAACTTGATAATTCTACAATGCTTAGGAAACCTCAGCTACAAGTAGGTTCTGGTTCTGTTCTGTCTCTGAATGTGCACCACAAGAGTTACTTTACAGAGAAACTCATCTGTTAGCTCATCCAAAGTGAGAGAAGCATTTATTGAGGTCCTGTGAAATATGTCAGTAGATAAGGGTGCTTGCCACCAAGGCTGACATCCTGAGTTCAACCCCCAAGACCTACATTGTGGGAAAATATAAGTTATGCCTTCCTGCAAGTTCTCAACAGACCATAAACTCCATGATGTGGCACACACACTTCTTCACATATACACATGCAACAAAATAATAAAAAAAATACAATATATATCATATATATCAATATATATTATATATATCATATATCAATATATATTAAATATATCATGCCAATGTATGTGCATATACATACACATACATTGGCATGATATATTTAATTAAATAAGTGATGAAATATTAAATAACATACACTATATTACTATATAATTTACATCTTATGTAACAATTATCTCATATTATTACAGGTCATAATCAGAGAAATCAGAGAAATAACCCATGAGCTGTGTGGGTTTAGGCACAACTGCTTGCAAATTAGTTTTACATGAAGGATGCTTGTACTCATAAATTATCACTTATTGTTAAAAAATGAAAAAAAAAAAACAGAGAAAGATGTAGGAAAGTTACGGCAGAATGCATGATCTGGGATGGGTTAGGGTGGGATGGGGGGAAGGGAAAGGGAAATATGCCTGAACTGAATTGGAAAATGATGTATGAAATACACAAAGCATCAATAAGAAATGAAAATTAAAACAAACAAACAAATCGTCAATGGCTTTGGAAAGCACTGTTTTATGGTGCCTAGCATTTAGGAATCCTTAAAATTACATGCATGGGAGAGGAGAGGGTGATGGTTGATGAAGAAGCTGTACATCGGGAACCTGAGCCCCGCCGCCACCACCGACGACCTCGGGCAGTCTTCACGGACAGGTCGTGCTCAAATCTGGCTACGCCTTCGTGGACTACTCGGATCAGAACTGGGCCATCCGCGCCATCAAGACCCTCTCGGGATGGCCTACAAGGGTCCTCCTTCCATGACCGAGTGCTTGGCTTGGGACTAGTCTGAACACACATGCTATACTACATGTTCTTTCCATGTAGAGACTTCATGCCCAAAGCATACAAGTCCAAGAAATGTATTATTGCACTAATGGTCATCAAGCCTGACGACCTCAGTTTGATACTTGGGATATACAACCTGAAGGAAGATAACCAACTCCCGTGGCTTGTCCTCTGGCCTTCACTCATGCATCATGGTATGTGCACAGACAGACAGACACACAGTAAATAAATAAATAAAATTTAATTAAAAAATTACATGCAGCAAGAGGAAGATTAGATCTTGTCACCTCCATTGCTGAAACTACACTTCTCTTTTTTGTGCTCCACTGTAAGTCATAGTTAATGTCCAATGACTTGGCTTTGTGTTGATGACCTGGATTTGGTTCTCTCACTAGTGTCTCAAAGAGCTTGTCTGTAATTATTCAGATCAGTGTTTCACCTTTCTCTTTTGCTTTTTGTATTAATGAGGAACACTGAATCGCATGCCTGGAAGTGTGATTAGCAGAAAATCACATTTAGCTCTCAGAGAGAGTGTCCTAACATTATGTGGACTGTGGTAAACATTTAAAGACGTATAGAAAACAAGAGAAGTGTGTTCTCTTAAAAATTATTAACACACAGTACAATTCAATACTTTACTTTAAAATAACTTTCAGAGCCCTAAATTTACACTGTTAGTTTAAGAAAATAAGTCACAAGACACAAAATACTTGGATCATGAAATTATAATAATTGGTCTATTTCCTGCTGTGATAGCTCAGAGGGAAAAAATGGAGAATATATCAAAAATTCCTATTTATTTTAAATATAAAATTTTAAATAAAAGTATTTTAAAAAAGAAATTAAAGTATTTATTGAGTATTTACCATGACTAAAACAAAGGTGTAGGTAGGTTCTCATCCCATTATGCTTCTGTAGAGTTTACCTCCTAGAGTACAGCATGAGATAATTCCAGTCATAGAAATTATGACAAATAGTTAAGAAATGCATACACACACACACACACACACACACACATACACACACACACACACACACACACACTGCACACATGCAGAGATGGGGTACACGTCATTAGAAGATCTCTTGTCTAGCATATTCAATGAATGCTCTGAGTTATGGACAAAAATTCAGTGAAAATCCAAGTAGCTTGTATATGTAATAGCAAAGTTGTATAAAAGCAGCATACATTTGATCAACATTTAATGGTACAGGAATTTTAGTTGGTAAAGGTTATTCTAGCCACATTTTGAAAGGTAGAAAAAATTTAAAAAGCAAAGTGACCAGCCAGTGTATTATTCCTAAATTCCAGTAGAGAGCAAATTTTAAAGGATTATTATTATTATTATTATTATTATTATTGTTGTTGTTGTTGTTATTACTGGTCTTTTTGAGACAGGGTCTCCCTGTATCTCCAGCTGTCCTGGAACTCACTCTGTAGACCAGGCTGGCCTTGAACTCACAAGGATCCTCCTGCCTCTGCCTCCCACGTGCTAGGATTAAAGGCGTGCACCACCATGCCCAGCTAAAGGATTATTTTTATAGCAGATATATGGAATAAATAAAAATCTCTCAAAGATTTCAATGAAATAAAACTTATAAATGTTGTTGAACTAGATTGTGAGGAGAGTACATAGAAATTACAATATCAATAATGATTTCAAGTTTTCTACCTTCCACATTTTCTCTTGGTTAAAGTGTAATGACATTGGTACATGAAATGATGAAAAACTTAAAAGTGATACTGAATTTTGTTCAGTTACATTGCAGGTTCATATATGCAATATCTTTCAGATATGTTGAGTATACAGCTGGACACAGATGGTTTGAAATTCCACAGTCTTGAGGAAAACAGTTTTGATCCTAGTATTGAGCAAGAAGCAACCATGCATTCCCAGAAAACTTCTGTCTCCCCAGATCTGAGCAGACAGTTATGGCTTACTGGCTTAGAGCTGACCAGTAACAGGAGCCCTATGTTCAGGAAGATACAATGCCCCAGAGAAGGAAACTACTGATGGAAGAAGGCATATACAAGTACTCACACCCTCACCCATGTGTGCATATGTCCATACAGACACATATAATAAATAAATAAAAAATAAAAATAAATAAATGAAATCTTTACATAGATGAAATTTCAGTATACATGTGAATGTACAATTTAATAAACAGTTGTTGAATAATGAAGCAAACTGATATTAGCTAAAGAAGTTAGGGCTTTCTAGGAGAACAGTGCCAATATGGTGAATATATATATATATATATATATTTATGAATACATGCACATTAATATATATATATATATATATGTGTGTATATGTACATAAACTCCATACATATATATGGGAATTACTAGATTAACTCATATGATACAGTCTGGGTCAACAATGGCTGTCTTCACACTGGTGAGCCTGTGAACTTACTGGTTGCTTAGTCTATCATGAGACTGTAAACCTTGGTTGTATCAGACTGCTTCTGAAAGCGTGGATGTTTCCTTTGGAGCCATGGATGATCTTCAGTCCACAATGGAAACCCAAACATATTGGGTTGATTGAAGAATGGCAGCACAGCATTTGCAGCAAAAGACATGAATTTGCCATCATGACACAAAAGCAAGCAAGCAAAAGATAAAAGCTGGTCTTGTACACCTCAACATATCTTGGACACCATCGGAAGATATCAAGCACGTGTACTGTGTGCATCCCCATTTCAATTAACCTAATCAAGGAAAGTCCTCACAGGTTTGCCCATAGGCTTGTCTCATAGTTAATCCCAAAATCCAAGCTGACAACCAACCAAGATGAAATATCACATCTGGAGAAAGAATACAGAAACAAAGACATGAAATCCAGTTAAAATTTCAAAAACCATCAAGATATACTGACTAGTTTGATAAAAAGAATGAATGCTCAGAGTATCTTAAGAAAGGCCAGAAATTAACAGCAAACAAGACTCTAGAAAGGCTAACTAGAGAGGGGAGGACCTGGTACTGTGGAGTGAGCAGGAAAGTAATATGGTACAATGGACTCTAGCAGGAATGGCAGAAGGTATGAACTCTGGGTTGTGGGATGAGGGGGAGGATGGGGGGAAGACAAGGAGAGGCAGGGGTGCCAAGAGAGAACCAGGTTAAATGGCAATTAAGACTGACTGAAAAATTATGTATGAGACACATAAAAATTCCAATAATAATAAAAAAGACTATTTAGTACACAGACCAAGACAAGAGAGGGTATAATAACAGAAAAAAACAATGTCAAATAAGAAGATGTTATCAAATGTCTGCTCCTTTACATGGCATAGGATTTATTTCAACTTCAACAAGTCGCTTTTTCTTGGAACTAGTAAGAGCAAAAGTCAAAATCAAGTACGCTGAAAACTACCCAGGATGTAAAGATAGCTACCCTGCACTGTACACGAGCAGATAAAAGAAATATGATGGTGAAGAGGATCAGAGAGGTAGAACATTATTTAGAAGAATTGAAGCGAAGCTGTCATTTGAAAGTATGAAAGAAGTAGCCTGGAGCAACTTGGTTTGAGGGGTAGATCAGAAACTAGGATTATTTTATGTAGACATGAATGCAAGAAATTATTCTACTCTTCATGAAATCCACTACAATGGTGTTTTATGTAAATTAGAATAAGATTAGTGAGAGTATTATATGTCCTTGAATTTAATCAATGATATTTTGAATGAACTAAGTCTGCCTTTCTACCTATTCTAAAACCTTTTGGTTTCCTTTAGATCTAGTCTTGCCTAGAGGAAAAAAAAAATTGAATAGATAATTATCTTCCCAGCTTCCTTTGCACACTGTGTTCAAAATACCAGTATGACAAAAAAAAAAAAATCTCCAATAGGTACTATATACTTTATTCCAAACGTGAAATCTCACAAAAGACATTAAAAATTCAAAAAATTCAGTACAATATCAAGACAATCTCCATGTATCTGGTACTAATCATACAAACAAGGATAGTTAGTGAAGTCTACCTACTCAACATTGGCCTAAATTATGTGTCTTGAAAAAGGATGGTGATAAAAGTGCTAAGTTTAAACTGATCACGTGTTTTCACTTCGTGTGGAAGACTTAGAAGCTAATCATAAAAATAGACTCTTCATATTTAAATATCATAATAAGAGAATGAGATGAATGAGATATTAATTTTATTAAAATATTAAACAGTATCTTCATCAAGTGTCACAAAGGTAGTATGATCACTGATATTTTTACTTTGATAACATTAAAGACAATATAAGATCACTAATTTGAATTCTTATATAGCATATTGCAGATTAAGTTAATATGGAATTCATTGCACATCCTTAGATTATTAATTTAACCTGTGTCACTTTTATCATTATAATTATATGTCTATTTGAAATAGAAATAAATGTGTTTGAATTTATATTATGAGTAAATTATATTGATAGGTAATTATTATTTTTCAGGATTATCCAGTCACTTAATATAATTTTCATGTAATTCTGACCTATTAACTTTCTAAAATAAAAAGTTCTATGAAAAGCAAATAGCGAACAGAA
Source organism: Rhizomys pruinosus (assembly GCA_009823505.1). Classification (NCBI taxonomy): domain Eukaryota; kingdom Metazoa; phylum Chordata; class Mammalia; order Rodentia; family Spalacidae; genus Rhizomys; species Rhizomys pruinosus. The sequence goes on from VZQC01013302.1 coordinate 4,257,667, forward strand.
AATTAAATGGTTCTAAGCATTTACTAATACAGATACAATGTATAAATGACTTACCCTTACACATTTTTAAATTGTGTAAAGACTTATTTTCTTTGGAGATTAAAGGACTTATTGGACCTGGTTACAGAGGAACAGTACCAGCTACTATTTCAATATATTATCAGAGCTTTTGAATCATAACACATCAGAATTTCTAAAGAATTAAAATATCTTAGAAATCCATCAAATTGTTGCTGTTCATGTAGATATGTGTTTCGAGATTTTTTTTCATTTGCTAAGAGTTAAGCATCTTAAGGGGAGGAAACAAGTGGACTAGAAGACAATATATTTTCAGAGACTTAGATTGAAATGAAATACTATTAAAGAGTTACTGTTTTGTTCTGTTTGCATCATCATGTAAAAGACTATCATAGTCTCTAAAATAACATGCACGCAAAAAAAAAAAAAGACTATCACAGTCTTATTTTGGGATTTCTAAAGAATTCATGTAAATATTTGTTTCACAGATTTTATGATATTCCTTGTTCTTGCTTAACAGTACATTGACTGACTGACAGGTATGCATTTCTATTTATTTCATAGAAATTTGTCATGCCTTTTCATTATTCCTGAAAACCAAATAAAGAAGACAGGAAAAAGAGAAAGAAGGAAAGAAAATCTTGTGAATTCATTAATGTTTATTTAATTTAAACAATTCAGATGAATTGACAATCAAAACTGTTGCTGTTTCTATAATCAATACATGTTCTTTCTATGTGTTTTTATACAATGTGAAAATCTCTTATATGTAGGAAGTCCAAAATTTCTCCTGACATAAGCTGTATAAATTATATATCTGAATTCGTTAATATATTTGGGAGACTCAGTCAATAGAAAACCTCTTTTGTTCCTTTGTCAATCCTAATTCAATTATTCAACAAATGTTAAGAAGCTGCTTTTCTAATGTGGCTGTATTTTGTTCTATATCAATTGAATTAGACTCTGCTCTATATCAATTGAATTAGTTTGCAATGATGCCAGAGTGTCCCAAAATTAAAAATCATGTGTAACTTGAGGTCAAATGTTAAACGTCAGTATTAAAAATTGAGTGATTAGGCTCTCTTTTATTCATTTCTTAAGATATATAAGAATTAATTCTGTTGCCAGTTTTCTAAGAACTCATATAAGACATTCCAAATATTTAATTCATAGTTTAGAAAGTAACTTCATTTCAAATTAAGCATCTAATTATAATCATTTTAGACTTTCTATCATATTGCCCATTCATATCAACAATCCCTCCAATATAAGATTCAAAATCATTCAACAAGGCCAATTCTGTTTTTATAAAACCACAGCCTCAGCACAGAAGATGGAGACATCTGGGTAGATTCCTTAAAGGATTTAATTTTGCTAGTGTTCCATGAAACTTAGATTGGTTATAGTGGCTTTTTAGTTATTGTCTCATCAAAACCTTGTCTCCCTGCTGGATTGGAAAAAAAAAACAAGGGAAAAGGTCTTCCATTTTTTTGTTATCCCTTTATCTTCAACCTGTTTCCAGATCCATAACCAATGTAATACATATATCTATTCAAGACTGTTTTATATCTGATTAGGAAAACTATATTAAAAGAACTATAATTCCCCCAAATATATTTGGTATAAACTGGTAGGACCCTGGGATTATTCATGATACTAGATTAATTCTGAAAGTTAGCAAACAAGAAAGCCAAAAAATAAGACTAATAGGAGGACCATCCACTGACTGTGGAAAACTCATGGTGTATCCCTTTGGTTATCACTCAAGAAAAAGAGCTTAAAACTATGTAAATATAAATTCAAAGTGAGAGCATTATTTAGAAATTTTGAGAGATACCATTCCTCATTTGTTTTTCTGGGACTGTTTTAGTTCACTTAGCATAATGACTTCCAGTTCCATCCATTTACCTGCAAAGTTTATGATGTAATCTTTCTTTACTGCTGCATAGAACTCCATTGTGTAGATGCACCATGTTTTCTTCATCCACTCATTGGTTGAGGGGCACTTACATTGGTTTCAGCTCTTCACTGCTGTGAAGAGAGCTGCAATAAACATACATGTGCCTGCATCTCTATAGTAGGATGTCTTGCTTTATTTTGTTTTTTATCTTTTTGAGACAGGGTCTCCCTGTTGCCCCAGCTGTCCTGGAACTCATTATGTAGACAATGCTGGCCTTGAACTCACAAAGATCTGCCTGCCTCTGCCTCCCAAGTGGTGGGATTAAAGGCGTGCACGACCACACCCCAGGAATGGTATCCTCATTTGTGGATGTTAGCACTAAATCCCTAGTTGTAAGGCAAACTGAGTAATATTAATGTTATATTCCTTTTTATCTGAAAGCAACTGTGCTGTTATAAGGGGAATTCCTTAACAGGCTCTAGAATTAACCTACCACTTATTTTCAGACTCTGTACTTTTGTTATATGGGTGGAGGGTATATGCATATGTATGCATATTTCAGAGTAATATAAAAAGTAAAGGGAAAAACAGTTTATTTTTAGACATCATAGTTTTGGTATATGTGTGACATATACATAGGCACATTTTGGAGCAATACAATTTGGAGGGAACAACAACAAAAGGACTGCATCCAAGAACTGACTAAAACAGTAAACTTCTGCCCGAAACAATACACCTCTGTATAGAAAAAACTTTTAAAAGACTGAGAAAAAGATGCAAGACATGTATGGCAGAATGCATGGATTCGATGGGGTTGGGGGCATGGAAAGGGGAATGAGTCTAAATTGGACTGATAAATGTATGAGATGCCCAAAACTTCAATAAAAATATTTTTAAAATTCTGAGAGAAGTGGCATGCTGAGAGCAAGGAACACAAAAAACCCTTTGTGATGAGCAGAAGAAATGGCTAGGCAGGCAAGGGCATTCTTGGCAGATTACCTGAGTTTGGTAACAGCATCCAAATTGTGTGGTCCACAACCACACATAACTCCAGATCCAGCAGATATAAAGCCTTCTACTGGCCTCTATGAGTAGCCATATACATGTTTGAACACAGACACACACAGAGAGAGGAGAGAGAGAGAAAGAGAGAGAGAGAGAGAGAGAGAGAGAGAGACAGAGAGAGAGAGACAGAGACAGAGAGGGAAATAAAACTAAAATAAATCTTGAAAAGTAGTGCCCTAGTGCATAGGAATAAATGGTATAAAGCTCATGGATGGATATAGGCCTGCTGGGATAGTTATATTGCAAAGAATCAGGAGTCCCACCATATCATTACATTTGAAAAGGAAGAGGAAGTACAGCACTAACACCTAGACTACCAAGGACCACTTCCAGAAGTATCTGTACATCCTTAAGTTTAGGTTAGCCTTTCCTCTGATCAGAATGCTGTCATTGATTATGGAGGTTTAAAAGCCTCTAAAGTATTGGAAATCACATAGGAGTGCTGGATGGCCTGAAGCCAAACATCAGAGATAATCATCTCGATGACTAAGAACTCAGATTGGCAGCCAGGAAAATATGACCTAAGATGGCTATGGGGATGCTTACAAAGACTGGCATGCCTGCAGGCAAAATGGACAATACAAGAGGGAATTGCTTAACATAATTATCTGAGGAACCACTGAAGCTCAGGAAGGCTCCCTAATAAAATGTCTAAAATTCCTTGACCAATTTCTGGAGCTAATCTAATCTTCAACACTAAATTCATTGATAGGAAAAGGAAAGGAGGACAGTTCCCTTCAGAGAAGTACTGGGCAACAGCATGGCCAAGACACACCCTAACGTATTTTTCTTTGTGTTACACAAAGAAATCTATATCAGTTAGTTTAACAGGGTTTGTGATGAAGAAAGGAGACTCCTCATATATTTTCCTGTTAAACACCAGTTCTGAAGAGACATTGATGACTCAAGACATGAATCATAATTGCAACTCTTCAGTGAGAAGGTCAGAGACAGTCAAATATAAATGGAATCGTCATTGGTCTGATTTTCAGTCTTTTTCTAGGTTTCTCTGGTCATTGTTTCATAGGTGCTTGGGTATGTTGATAGAATGGAACTATTTGGCCTTTGAGAAATCACATGTTGTATTTTCATGGGGAAGAGCAAGTTAAAGTCTTTAGTCAGTGACCAAAACTGAAAAAAATTACTAAAATATACATATGAAAAGGTGACTGAGTTTAATGCCAAACTTCAAAGGCAGTAAGTGCCTAACAAGTTTTCCTTTGATATTTCAGCTCTATAGAAACCAGGTGGTTCCTGTGAATGACTTTGTATTACTACAAGCTTTAATGTCTAGTAACTAATCACAGGTCTTGTGCCTGACATAATACCTTAACAAGAGGAAGTTAATATTGCCTCAGGTGAATGGCATGCTCATTTTGATTACGTAAATGAATCATTTTATCATTCAATAAAGAAAAAGTATCAAGACCAAATCACATTCAGAAAATCTTATATGTTAACACTCCCATATAAACAAAGAGATCCAGACCATGCCACAGAATATCATTATGGTACAAAAATGTTAAAGCAGGAAGAGCAAAAGTTAGCTAGGTGCTAGAAAGCTCAATATGATAGGTGGTTCAGGTGGGCGTGGTAGCACATGCCTTTAATCCTAGCACAGGCCAGCCTGGTCTACAGAGCAAGCTCCCAGCCAGCTGGGACTAAAGGGAGACCCTGTCTCAAAAAGACCAAAAAAAAAAAAAAAAAGGATATATGGTTCACAGTGTCAAAACTAAACGCTATAAAGATTCTAATTTGACACATGTATCTGAAGTCCATTGATATTGGGCATGAAATGACAGTTCCTCCAAATTCATAAGCAAATAAATTATTACAACTTATATCCTTTGCTACAAAACCAAAAATGTTTGGGGTCTAGAGGCAGTATTATCCAGATTTGGAAATATTGCTTTGATCTCCATGTGAATGTCACAGAAGACTGAGAAATCTGTGCTGGTACTGAAGCAAGAAAGAAAATTCAAGCTGTAAATAAGACTTATTGTCATTTGAGCTATACAATTCCAGAGACACTTAAATGTCTCACACAGTTCAAACTATGATTAGATGAAGTATAAAATGAGCCTTGTAGGCTCTGGAGCATGGCCTGTAAATCTTCAGCAGGCAAATTTAAACCATAAACACAAGGACAGCTTCTGAGGATTAGCTAAACTTTGATGGAGGCAAATGATTAACATATCACAGAAAATGATAGTGCATTTAGATTCAGCCTTTCTGGGCTGTATTATTTTGTACTAAGAAGCCAAAATTCAGGTAGATCCATGGATGACTACGTATTGTTGAAAATGAAAATGAATACAAGCATAATTAAGGTCAGGTCAATTCAGAAATTATAGATATATATACGATGATAATAATAGATTATATACAGTGACCTCTATAATCTCTGTTGTGGTGAGTGTGACATGTGTTGCATGTGTGTGTGTGTTTGTGTGTGTGTCCTAAAATATATAATACAAGGATAGAAATATGTTTGCTTATGTATGTCACGACATGGGTAACGGAAGCAAAGAAGCACAGTGATGAAAAGTAATCTTTGCATGAACATAAAAGGATATAAGGATCTTCGTGTCAATGTTACGTTACCTAGGAGCATTCCAAACAGAAAGTCTTAAGAAAAATATATTCAGAATGACTCAGTCTTTGGTTTGTTGTCAGTCTGAGTTGGTCTTTCTTGTCCACAGGAAAACCAGTACCATTGTTTAAAGATTTACAACCTCAGCCATGTTCATGGGATCCCATAGAACTCACATCCAGTAAGTAACAACTACAGCAAAGAGATATTAGAAATGGATGCTGCATGAGATCTCCTACTGCATTATTTTCTGTAATAATAACAGAATGATTGGAACGTAATGGTTCACTGAAGGTAGAAATTTGGAAGTGATGCTGTTGCAGCTTGTGAGACATCTTACAATGAACTACATGCATTAATTCAGCACACTTCCACAGGACTTGTCAGCCTATGATGGGGAAACCACATTTCAGAACAAGGCAATGAAAACAGAGGAGATTCATGTGTCATTACTCCATGGATCCATCTACCCAATTGTTCATTCTTATATTATGAGATGCTATTGGATAGAAAATCTTAGTTATAGGCCTCAACAAGCAGGGGACGGAGCCGAGTGTAGCAAAGCCTCAAGAGTACTACAAGCAATCATATAGGATGTCTCTTGACAACACAGTAGGATTCACATGTACATAATAAGCATCATTAATTTCAGAGCTAACTAATTGACTAAGATTATCATCTGTTGAAAGTGAGGCATATTCTTCCAATAGGAACTGAAAAACACGTCAGCCTATTTAATGTACAGGGGTATTGAATTAATCTTTGTCATAAATGCGATGCTTAGTTCCTGTATTTCCACTATTAAAAAAGTATAAGCCACTTGGCTTTATTAAGCGAACTTCAGGCTGAGTGTAATTGATCTCGACATTCAAATAACCAATGTACAACTCTAAGGGTAGCAAAGTTTATGGGATTTACAAATAAAATAAAGGAGATAAGTACAATTGTGCTCTGAGGCACTGAAGATAACTTAAGCCATAGATTTCTCTTCTTCCTCTCGATTGTTTACCAGAAACAGAGGGACTCCTTCTCAGGGTGCGACAGAGCTGAATAAAATGATAATGGAAAGGCTAGTTAGATTTGCCCTTAAAAAAAACTCATGGGCTAGTTATAAGAATGTTCATGTGTGTTGGACAGCAGGGAGATACCTTCAAGTCACTATTTCTTTTGGCTGAGAATATGACTCAGCCAAAACATGACAAAATATGTTGACAACATTATTCTTATCCTTGAGCCAAGCCCTAGCAGAGACTGGCTACATGTTACGTATAAAAGCCTTAACATTTATCTATCTTCAAGGAATGTTTGAAATATGAAGCTATCATATATAATATATAGAATTTACTTCGCTTACTTTGATGGTAACTAAGATGGCTACTGTGACTGGGAGATTGTTGTCATACATAATGGTAATGGATAATGTTACTGAGGTTAACATGCTGACAAATGGCATATAGAAAAGTGAATTTGATGAATTAAAAATGTATCATAGGGCTGGAGACAAAAGCAGAAGGCTACATCACTGCCTTCTTCTGGATATAGGATAAAATTCTGTCATTGGATCTCAAGCATTTTGAAACTTGGCACCTAGAATTTGCACCAGTTGCTCCCATTTCTCTGATTCACCCTATCTTAGCATGATAACTACTTTCCGGTATTCTCAGGTCTTAACTGTTGAGTAAAGTATACAACCACTTCCTATTTCTCCATTGTGAAAATGGTTTAAGGAAGGACTATTTTATCCCCAGGTTAAATCTGCAGTAATATTGTCAAACTATCTGTTTCTATCATCTATCATTCATCAATTCTGTCTATTATTATTTTTACTACTATTCTCTATTTCTACTATTTTCTAACTTAATATTTTCCTAACAAGATTAATGTCAATCTTATTGTGTTAATTTTAGAAGCTGTCAAAATTGCCTAAGATAAGTCACTTAAAACAGAAAGCTTTGTTTTGGTTCATAGTTTCAGAATCAGGCTGAGCTGATTTTGTCACTGGTGAGGCTGTAATGAGATGGAATATAATGAAGGATAATGTGTAGCAGTGCAAACACATCAATGTGGTCAGGTAGCTAAGAGAGTGAGAAGAGGCTGACTGGCCAAAAGCCCCCTCAAAAGGAAACCCCTCCATTAACTTAGTTTCCTTCCTAACTGGGTCTTTCCTCCTAATCATTCTAATACCTACCAAAGGTGACACATATTAACCCCCAAACCTTTAATACATGGGCTTAAGAATAGCTAAACCAAACCTCTATTTATCACTCTCTTATTATCCGTGGATATATCTAACCACCCTGTTGTTTCTGTTTATGAAGAAAGCCCTAACTATTTAATTACTCATTTCTTTCACAGTTCAATTTCTTATAATTCTTTTGTACTAATGAAAGTCTGTGTAGTGGGTTTATTTTCCTAAAAAATACGTTGGAACAATGATAAAAGATTTATTATTTTAAGTCTTTTGCCTATGAGAGTAAATTAAATTATTTGAATGCATAGTTTACATAAAATTTCTAAGAAAAATGGATTAAGTTGTTATTATCCAACTCTCTTTGTGCTTATGTAACCTTCTTGGGACTAACTGTGTTATGCCTGGTTTTGTGTGTGTTGTGTGTGTGTGTGTGTGATGTCTCTCAGTAAAATCGATAGTTTTTATTGAATATCAAAAAACAAAGAAGAACACACAGTAACGGGATTGCTTATATTCTTTACTCTTATTTTTTTTTGTTTCTGCTTAACTTTTTTTTTTTTTCTAAAATTCTGAATTATTGACAAGTATTGGGACCTCACAACAGTCATGGCTTCTTATGACATCATTCGTGAGGAATGCCCATACCATTATGACCAGAAGAGATTCTCTGTCACTGTGCATGTTTTCCTAAGTGTAATGTAGATGTTAATGGGAATCATGTGAACGGTAATCTGTTTTTTTTTCTAAAAACGATTTAGAGTGTGTGCTGATGTGTGTGTGTGTGTCATGTGTATGTCATGTGACCATGTCTGTATGTGTTCTATAGTGTGTGTGCGATGTGTGTTGTGTGTAAATATGATTGATCTATGGAGCAGAAAAGTATATTAGTTCCTCCTTGAAGCTTTGGAATGAGCCTTTGATAGAGGTTTCCAGATTGTTGCGGGAAAAATCTCAGGTTCATCAGAAAGAGCAGCAAAGAGCTCATTTCACCCCAGACTATCTACAGAAATGCAAGTATCTCTTATAGAAGTAATTGAATAGATATATAGGTAAGTTGTGGTTTATATTGATAGATATAGATCGATAGATGATAGACAGATGGACACATACAGATATAGATACAGATAGGAGGTGTGAGAAGCAAGAATTTTGTCAATTAATTCAGATTCTACATAATTAGCTAATATGATTGAGAATGTTGGTGAGCATAAAACATATAACTAAAATGGCTCCCTGGGAAATTCAGACGTTCACCTGTTCACCATTAAATGTTTATACTGCAGATCAGACTGAAATGTCAAGAAGAGTTTCTATGTTACAACATTAAGAATTCTTCTTTTAATAATCCTCAGTTTTTCTTCTAAAACCATTCAATGAACTGGATGAAGAACATTCACACCATGGGACATAGCATATTTTATTCAATCTATTAAAATGTTAGTTGCAGGCTGGAGAGAGATGGCCTGGGTTAAGGGCGACTGCTCTTGTAAGAGGACCAGGGTTCGATCCACAGCACCCAAATGGCAGCTGAGAACTGTCTTTATTTCCATTTCCAGGGGAATCCCAACACCTCTTCTGACCTCTGCTAGCCTTGCACGACATGGGTGCACTTTTTTTTTTTTTTTTTTTTAATAAAATAAAATGAAATAGATTAAATAAATTGATTAAAAAATGTTATTTGCATCTGAAAATTCATTAATAATAATATTGAGCTAGACTAGTGTTTCAACCAATATCCAGGCTCCATAACCAGAAATCTTGGCTCATAAAATTTGTACTTCATCTAGAGAACAAAAGTTTTATGCATATCCTAATGCTGGCTGAAAAAATATTGGAATTTTATTGCTCTTTCCACAACAGTTAGAACAACCAGGGACTTGAAAATCAGATTTGGTGGAGAAACTGTTTCCAGTTGAAGCAATTGGGTTGGAAGGGGGAGTAATTAATTCGCATTCGGCACTTTAGAAAAGACTAATCCTGGGTTCCAAAGCTCATTAAGAAACCATGTTTTATTCAGTCTCTCAACAAATAGAAGAGACTGGACTCAACCAAAGCCTCAAACTGATAGAGTGGAAGAGACATGGTGGTACTTTTACACAATGGAGTTGTATGCAGAGATAAAGAAAGCCGAACATCATGGAGCTTTGCAGGAAATGTGGAGCTTAGGGACATCAAGCTGAGTGACAGTAGTCCCAGAAAAACAACCAAGAATGGTATCTCATTGTGGATGCTAGTGAATAATTCCAGCTGTAAGTATTTCTGTGCATGGCCTCTTGAGCTATTGTCTAAAGCAGCTGGGAGTGTTGCATATTGGAACACAAACGAACACAACAAACAACAAAACAAAGACAGGACTGCTCAAAGAAATGATTGAAACAGTGAACTTCAGCTCAGAAACAGGTCATTCCCATGGAGAATATTGAGAAAAGACTGAGAAGGAGATGAATAGCTTGTTTGGCAGAATGCAAATGAGCTCTGGTGGGGGTGGGGGATGGGGGGACATTGGGTCTAGATTTGATAAAAATTATATACAATAAAAATAATAAATAAAATAAGTCAAAAAGACTTTCACCTGTCCAGGAACTAAAATGTAGCTTGATGTCAAAAAAAAAAAAAAAAAAAAAGCAAACATAGTCTTCACATGCATACAATTTAATGTAAACTAGATATATAATTATTCATATTCTATAGTTTTTTTTTTTTTTTTTATTTTTAGTTTTATTTTGAATCTTTTATTTTTTTTTTTATTTTTTTTGGGANCTATGTTCATCTATCAAATCACACAGCTGAAAGAAGAAAACATAACAAAGCTCATCAAGATCTGAAGAAATAATTGAATAGAATTGTTTAAATGTTGAAGCATTTGAGACCAATCAGGACATGCCTGTTTACAATGTGACAGTGGATATTTCCCAGAACATACTTGGTCAATACTTTTATACTATTCTCTGGCAAGTTTTAGGTTAAAATGTGAATGTGTGTATGCATGTGTGTAAGGAACTATATGGCTTAGTTATATCTGCAACCAATGGCTCAGATTTGGATACATGAATTAATATGTATGTATATATACATATATATATATGTGTGTGTGTGTGTGTGCATGTGTGTGTGTGTGTTTGTGTGTGTGTCTAAATTATTTAAAGGTAGAAAATTGTTTGTATGTTATGTCACGACATGGGTAAAAGGAAAAGCAAAAGAAGCACAGTGATGAAAAGTAATCTTTGCATGAACATAAAAGGATATAAGGATCTTCGTGTCAATGTTACGTACCTAGGAGCATTCCAAACAGAAAGTCTTAAGAAAAATATATTCAGAATGACTCAGTCTTTGGTTTGTTGTCAGTCTGAGTTGGTCTTTCTTGTCCACAGGAAAACCAGTACCATTGTTTAAAGATTTACAACCTCAGCCATGTTCATGGGATCCCATAGAACTCACATCTAATTAGTGAAACCACCTCACAGCAAAAGAGATTTAGAAATGGATGCTGCCATGAGATCTCCTACTGCATTATTTTCTGTATAATACAGAAATGATTGGAAACGTAATGGCTTCCTGAAGGTAGAAATTTGGAAGTGATGCTGTGTGCGCTTGTGAGACTACTCTTCATCATGAACTACCTGCATTAATTCAGACACTTCCACCAGGACTTGTCCTCATGATGGGGAAACCACAGTTTCAAGAACCAAGGCAATGAAACAGAGGAGATTCCATGTGTCATTACTCCATGGAATCATTACCCAATTTGTTTCATCTCTTTATATTTGGATGCTATAGGATCAGAGATCTTAGTTATGGCCCTCAACAGAGGGGCACTGGAGCCGAGTGTAGCAAAAGCCTCAAAGTACTACAAGCAATATAAGGATGTCTCTTGGCCACAGTAGGATTCACATGTACATAATAAAGCATCATAATTTCAGAGCTAACTAATTGACTAAGTTCATCCTAGTTGAAAGTGAGGCTGTTCTCTCACAATAGGAACCTGAAAAAACACGTATGAAGCCTATGTTAATGTTACAGGTGGTATGATACATCTTTGTCATAAATGGATGCTTAAGTTCTGTATTTCCCACTTTAAAATGTATAGCCACTTGGCTTCTATTAAGACACTTCAGGCTGAGTGTATGATTCTCACATTCCATATTAACCAATGTGACCAATCTAAAGGGTAGCAAAGTTTTGGGGAATTTAAAATAAAATATGGAGAAATAAGTACAAATTGTGGCTCTGAGGCCACTGAAGTAACTTAAGCACTGATTTCTTCTTCCTCCCACTTCCGATTGTTTACCAGAACCACAGAAGAGCTCCATTCTCAAGGGTGCCACAGAGCTGACTATGACATGGAAAGGCTAGTTAGATTTGCCCTTAAAAAAAACTCATGGGCTAGTTATAAGAATGTTCAGGTGGTGTTGGACAGCAGGGAGCTCCTTCAAAGTTCACTCTAATTCTTTTGGCTGAGATGACCTCAGCCAAAACATGAACAAAATAATGTTGAGAACATGTTCTTAGTCCTGTGCAAGGACCAAGCCCTAGGCAGAGACTGAGCTACATGTTAATAAAAGACCTTAACTTTTCTACTCCATTCAGGAAATATTTTGACTAACTGAAGCTTTATCCTTTTCTAATAACTTCTGTTGTAAAATTCTACTTCCTTACTTTGATGGTAACTTAAGATGGCTACTTGACTGGGATGATTGTGTCCATACATATGGTAATGGAATGTTTCTGAGGTTAAACTGTGACAAGATTGGCATTTGAATAAGTGAATTTGATGAAATTAATAACATGTCAACTTAGGGCCTGGATAGACCAAAAAGACAGAAGGCTACATCACTGCCTTCTTCTGGATATAGGATAAAATTCTGTCATTGGATCTCAAGCATTTTGAAACTTGGCACCTAGAATTTGCACCAGTTGCTCCCATTTCTCTGATTCACCCTATCTTAGCATGATAACTACTTTCCGGTATTCTCAGGTCTTAACTGTTGAGTAAAGTATACAACCACTTCCTATTTCTCCATTGTGAAAATGGTTAATGGAGGACTTTTCTATCCCCAAGGTTAAATCCTGCAGTAAATCATCTGTCATCTATCTGTTATCTATCATCTATCATCAATCTTCTGTCTATTATCTATTTTTCTACCTATTCTACCTATTATCTATATTTTCTACCTATATTTCTACCTAACACAGATAATTCATTTATCTGTGTTAGATTTAGAAGGCTGTAAAAAAATGCCTAAGATAAGCAACTTAAAAACGAAAGCTTTAGTTTGGTTCATAGTTTCAGAATCAGGCTGAGCTGATTTTGTCACTGGTGAGGCTGTAATGAGATGGAATATAATGAAGGATAATGTGTAGCAGTGCAAACACATCAATGTGGTCAGGTAGCTAAGAGAGTGAGAAGAGGCTGACTGGCCAAAAGCCCCCTCAAAAGGAAACCCCTCCATTAACTTAGTTTCCTTCCTAACTGGGTCTTTCCTCCTAATCATTCTAATACCTACCAAAGGTGACACATATTAACCCCCAAACCTTTAATACATGGGCTTAAGAATAGCTAAACCAAACCTCTATTTATCACTCTCTTATTATCCGTGGATATATCTAACCACCCTGTTGTTTCTGTTTATGAAGAAAGCCCTATTTAATTACTCATTTCTTTCACAGTTCAATTTCTTATAATTCTTTTGTACTCTGAAATCTGTGTCAGTGTTTATTTCCTAGAAAATTAATCTGTGACAACAATGAATAAAGTATTTATTATTTTAAGTCTTTTGCCTATGAGAGTAAATTAAATTATTTGAATGCATAGTTTACATAAAATTTCTAAGAAAATGGATTAAAGTTGTTTATTATCCAACTCTCCTTTGTGCTTTATGGTACATTTTGGGGACTAACTCTGTGTTTGTGTGTGTGTGTGTGTGTGTGTGTGTGTGTGTGTGTTTTCCAGTAAAAATCCAGATCGTTTTTATTGAATATTGAAAAAAACAAAGAAGACACCACAGTAACAGGATTGTTATATTTCTTTCTCTTTTTTTTTTTGTTCTGCTTAACTTTTTTTTCTAAAATTTCATGAATTTTGACAAGTAATTGGAAGCTCACACAGTCATGGTTCTTATGACCATTTCGTGAGGCAATGCCCATACCTTATGACCAGAAGAGATATCTCTGTCACTGTGCACTGTTTCCTAAATGTAATGTAATGATGTTAATGGGATCAATGCTGAAGGTACTTGTTTTTTCTTTCTAAAAACGATTTAGAGTGTGTGTGTGTGTGTGTGTGTGTGCATGTGTGTGTCTATGTGTATGTCTGTGTGTCTATGTGTGTGTGCGTGTGTGTTTGTGGGTACATATGTATGTCTATGGAGCCAGAAAAGTATATTAGTTCCCTTGAAGCTTGAATGAAGCCTATTGTGAGGTTCCAGATGTGTTGCTGGGAACAAATCTCAGGTCCTCAGAAAGAGCAGCAAGTGCTCTTTACCCCAGAGCTATCTCTACAGAATCAAGTATTCATTTTATAGAGTAATTGAAAGATATATAGGTAGGTAGGTAGAGAGATAGATAGATGATAGATAGATAGATGATAGACAGATGGACACATACAGATATAGATACATAGAGGTAGACTGAGAAGACAAGAATTGTCAATTTTCAGATTCTACATAATTAGCTAATATGATTGAGAATGTTGGTGAGCATAAAACATATAACTAAAATGGCTCCCTGGGAAATTCAGACGTTCACCTGTTCACCATTAAATGTTTATACTGCAGATCAGACTGAAATGTCAAGAAGAGTTTCTATGTTACAACATTAAGAATTCTTCTTTTAATAATCCTCAGTTTTTCTTCTAAAACCATTCAATGAACTGGATGAAGAGCATCCACACCATGGGACATAGCATATTTTATTCAATCTATTAAAATGTTAGTTGCAGGCTGGAGAGATGGCCTAGCGGTTAAGAGTGCCGACTGCTCTTGTAGAGGACCTAGGTTCGATTACCCAGCACCCACATGGCAGCTGAGAACCGTCTTTGACTCCAGTTCCAGGGGAATCCAACACCCTCTTCTGACCTCTGCAGCATTGCACGACATGGGTGCACAAATCTACATGCAGACATTACATTCAAACATATACAAAAATAAATAAAATTTTAAAAAATGTTAGTTGCATCTGAAAATTCATTAATAATAATATTGAGCTAGACTAGTGTTTCAACCAATATCCAGGCTCCATAACCAGAAATCTTGGCTCATAAAATTTGTACTTCATCTAGAGAACAAAAGTTTTATGCATATCCTAATGCTGGCTGAAAAAATATTGGAATTTTATTGCTCTTTCCACAACAGTTAGAACAACCAGGGACTTGAAAATCAGATTTGGGGAGAAAACTGTTTCAGTTGAAGCAATTGGGTGAGGGGAGTAATTAATTCCATTCTGCACTTAGAAAGACTAATCCTGGGTTCCCAAAGCTCCACTTAAGAAAACATGTCTTATTTCAGCTCTCTTCACAATAGCAAAGAGCTGGAACCAACCCAAATGCCCCTCAACTGATGAGTGGAAAGAGAAAATGTGGTACATCTACACAATGGAGTTGTATGCAGCAGTAAAGAAAGACGACATCATGAGCTTTGCAGGAAAATGGCTGGAGCTAGAGGACATCATGCTGAGTGAAGTAACAAAGTCCCAGAAAAACAAACCAAGAATGGTATCCCTCATCTGTGGATGCTAGTGCTAATTACCCAGTTGTAAGTATTTCCTGTGCATGGCCCCTTGAGCTTTTGTCCAAAGAAGTTGGGAGTGTTGCATATTGGAAACAACAACAACAACAACAACAACAACAACAACAACAGAAAGGACTGCATCAAAGAACTGACTGAAACAGTGAACTTCTGCTCAAAACAGTCAACTTCCCCATGGAGAATATTGAGAAAGACTGAGAAGGAGATGAATAGCTTGTTTGGCAGAATGCATGAGCTCTGGTGGGGTGGGGGGATGGGGGGGACATGGGTCTAGATTTGATAAAAATTATATAAAATAAAAATAAATAAATAAAATAAATAAAAAAGACTTTCACCTGTCAGAAATTAAAATGTAGCTTGATGTAAAAAAAAAAAAAAAAAAAAAAAAAAAAGAAAACATGATCTTCAACATCTACAATTTAAGTAAACTAGTAATATATTATTCATTTCTATGTTTTTTTTTTTTGAATGACAGCATTTTTCAGAATAGCTGATTGAAGTAATTTGAGGATTTGTGCAGAGGGATGCACAAGAAATAGGGGACATTCTACATTGACATCTTTTTCCTTTGTCCATTAGCATTAGCCCAAACATATGTCAAATTAATATCAAATGTTAAGAGTGATGCAGTCGAGAAGTAAGTAACTAGAAGGTGTTTAAGACATATTGAAAGCATATACTCTAACTCTAAAGTTACAAAAGAATGTAGAGTAAGATAAACAATAAAAGTTGTTCATTTTACTCAGATTATTAAGCTTAATTTTAAAATGAAAGCATATGGGGCTGGAGAGATGGCTCAGCGGTTCAGAGCACTGACTGCTCTTGCAGAGGATCCGGGTTTGATTCCCAGCACCAACATGGAAGCTAAGAACTGTCTTTTTTTTTTTTTTTTTACATTTTTTAAATAGATGCTTTGTGTATTTCATACATTTTTCATTTTTGTTCAGGCATATTCCCCTGTCCCTTCCCCCCGACACCACCCCATCCCATCCCAGATCAAGCATTCTGCCATAACTATCCTGCATCTTTCTCTCAGTCTTTTTTTATGCTTAGGAATTCACATTTTCCTCGAAGCCATTATGCTGAGTGAGGTGACACAGTCCCAGACAGACAAACGGTTAATGGTTTCCCTCATTTGTGGATGCTAACACCAAATCCCCCAGACGAAAGGCAAGCCGAAGGACAATATGGTTATATTTTTGTTTATCTGAAAGCAACTATGTTGTTATAATATGAATCTCTCAATGAGCTCTAGACTCTGTTATTACTGTAAATGAGTGACGAGTATGTATCCATATTTTAGAATAATAAGAACCGTCTTTAATTCCAGTTCCAGGGGAATCTGACACTCTCTTCTGACCTACGAGGCATTGCACGACACGGGTGCACCAACCTACATGCAGACAGTACACTCATACACATAAAAAATAAATTAAAAAATTTAAAAAATGAAATCATATTTAATCAACATTATTGCCCCGATTAAAATGACTATCCTCCTTGAGATGCAAATTGATAATTTGAACTTAATGACTCAGAGGACAACCTTCTAATCATCTTCTGAAGTAGAAATGTGATGATGGAAATGGAAGAGATATAAGACATTCTGTTGATTGGGTGGGCAGCATAAATCACTGTTAATATCTCCTGCCATCAAAGTCCACTCTGCCGTGATAGAGAATAGGAAATGGCTTTACTTCATCTTCTCAATAGACTTACCTCTGATTCTCATATGCAATTTCTTTTCAATAAAACCATACTTTATTTTAAATTATTTTTATTAATTATTTGAGAATTTAATATAATGTATTTTAACCATATTCTCCCCTTCCTACCTCCATCATGCTATCCTCCCTGCTTCAGGTTCAGGCTTTATTTATTTATTTATTTATTTATTTATTTATTTATTTATTTTATGTGTATGAATGTACTGTCTGCATGTAGGTTTGTGCACCCGTGTCATGCAATGCCGTGGAGGTCAGAAGAGGGCATCAGATTCCCCTGGAATTGGAGCTAAAGACGGTTCTCAGCCTCCACTTAGTAGGTGCTAAGGATCGATCCTGGGTCCTCTGTAAGAGCAGTTCGCGCTCTTAACCACTAGGCCATCTCTCCAGCCCCAGGTTCAGGCTTTTTTGTTGTTGTTGATTTTTACCTTTTTCTTTTTTTCTTCTTTTTATCCCCTGCTGAATTCAAACTGTTACCCAAATCCTCTTGTGTATGGGTACTACCTGGATTGTGCTCAACCTATGGGGGATCACACTTTTAAGGAAAATGGACTCTTCCTCTCCCAGTATCTATTAAATGTTAATAGGTCCTCACCTAGGGGTAGAATATGGTGCTTAATTCCACTCTTCAGTGCTTAGATTGGTCTGGCTTGAGCTTTATCAGGTCTTGTGTATGTTGTAGCTGTGACTGTGATTTGGTAAGTTCAAGTTCCCTGCTATCTGGAAAGCGTGGTTTATTGGTAGTTATCTACCATCTCTAGCTCTTACAATCTTTGCACCCCTTCTTCCACTAGACTCCCTCAGGTTTGCGGGAGACATGTAATATAGATGTGTTTTGTGTGACACTATTTCTGGGAGATACAAACAAAAGTCTTCTCTCCCCAGATGTGGAATTGATTTCAGACTAATGTAAGAATATCACCAAAGTCCAACTGGGTGAGCAGATGAGTTGTATTTAGATTGCTCTCAGATGTATGAGTGAAGTATTACTTACAGAAGCATAAATGACTTAATGACAGGTTTATTACACAAAACCCACCTCAACAGAAGTGGCAGTTCTTGAAAGCATGAATATTGTAGCACACTGCACAAACTGCAGGCAAATCAACTGGTTGGAGACTGCCCTTTCCATGTAGCTCAGTTAGTCTGCTTGTTTTCCAGGCATGTCAGCTTGTAGGAGAGACTTCTAGGCAGCTTGGCTTGTATGAGAATATCTTTCAGCAGTCCTTAATGCATATATACACTTAGGGAGGAAAGGGCCTAGTGAATATGGTCAGTTTCAGGGACCTCCTCAAGCTGTTGATTTGTCTATATCCTCACATTAAAGAGCTTCCATGCAGGCTGGAATGTTTCACATCCCTTTACAACATCTTATTGTTCACCTCCTTTTACAACATTATGCTCTTTACCTCCTTTTAGGACATTCTGTTGTTTACCTCCCATTATACACCATGTTATTTTCTTTCCTTTTGATCATTGTTCATCTTTTTTTTATTTTTTTTATTTTTTTAAAGTGATTCTACAATACAATGACACAGTTGTTTGCAGCTAGCATTGACATCACCCATTATGTCATACAATCAGGTAATTGGTGCATTTTGCAAGTATCTATGTCCAAATTTTGAACAACCCAAGGTTCCCATAGACCAGTTGGAGAAGCTTGTATGCACAGACATGCATAGTTCATCTTAATGAGATTCCTTTCTAAATGCAATGTCTTTGCCTGAAGGAAATTGCTAGGCAATAATGTTCCATTTAGGGTGAGTACTCTGTAGTCTTTAGTGTTCTACCTGTTGACTAGCTGTGGTTCTCTATATTACTTTCTACTTCAAGAAGTTTCTCTGATAAGGGTTGAGAGCTGCACTGTTCAAGGAATACAGGAGTAAATCATTTTGATAATATGTCAATTTTATAGAACATTAGTAGTGGGCTTTTCCCTAGGGCCCATGACCTACCTAACCATAGGTTCTTGAACCCAGTAACAGTTCCATATATGGGTTCCCTCTTATGGAGTAGGTCTTATAACCAATTATAGAGTAGTTAGCTTCTCTCATAGCATTCACGCCACTGATCCACTAGGAGGTATATTTCGCTAGTCCAGTTGTTATTATTATAGCTGTCTAGTTTTATAGCTGGGTAAATTGAGGATTATTACTTTTCTCCTCTAGTAGTGCCATAGCGCCTCCCAACACTATGAAATCTACCATCAGGGATGAAGCTTTCATGTCACTGCATACTTGATTTTGCTGTTGAATACATTAAACTCTGTTCGTTGTACTATGGTGAGGCCACCTTTGCTCACATTTTTCTTTAATTATGATATATTTTCTCCACATAGGTTTTCTTTACAAGGACTATGCTAAGTATTTCTGAATATCCAAACTTTAAACAGCCCAGGATTAGGCCATCTCTAGTTTACTCTCTTTTACAGTGGAATGCTTAGCAAGATTGTTAATAATTTTTCTGTTGTTTAATATAGCATTAAAATTTTAAAATAAGGACACATATTAATGGGTTTCATTTTGCTCTTTTCACAAATGCTTTTTTTAAAAAAAATTATCCCCATCTCCTCCCATCATCTGCCCTCCCCTTACCTGATTCTCAATAGCTTGATTTTTGTAATCATGCCAAATGTCAACAACATGGAAAGTTATTGAACATAAAATTTTCAATAACTACTGACTTTACTATATCCAACATGTGTCCAATGGAAAGTGTTCCATTGTTCCTTAAAACTGTTGTAGCCAGCATAAAGCATATAGTTGTTAAATCAGAAAAACAGATGAATTTCACATTTGGGTTCTTTGTTTTTATTTTTCTTCATATCATATGTCAATCTCACCTCAGGAAACAATCTCTAATTCTTCTACTGTAATTCTTCTTTGAAACGGTAAGCAAGATAGACAGATCTCTAGACCAGTTAACCAAATGAAAGAAAGAGCAACTCCAAATCAATAGAATTGGTGAGGAAAGGGGAAATATCACAACAGACAATGAAAAAAATCCAGACAATCAGATGGGAATACTTAAAAAACCTATAGTCTACTCAACTTGAAAATCTAAGAGAAATGGTTGAATATCTGAAATCCTGGGAGGCAACAAAGCTTAACCAAGAAGACATTGACTATTTAATGAGACTCATAATATGTGAGAAAATTGATGATGTAATAAAAACCTCCCAAACATAAAAAGCCCAGGTCCAGATGGGTACATAGCAGAATTCTATAAAACATTTAAAGAAGAATTGCAACCATTATTTCTCAAACTGTTCAGAAGAATACAACAGAGAGAAATCTCCCTAATTCCTTCTATGAAGCCAGCATCACACTAATACCAAAACTAGGCAAAGATACAACCAAAAAGAGAACTATGTGTTGGGCATGGTGGCACACGCCTTTGATTCTAGCACTTTGGAGGCAGAGGCAGGAAGATCCCTGTGAGTTCAAGGCCAGCCTGGCCTACATAGTGATCTCCAGGCCAGTTGGGACTAAAGAGAGACACTGCCTCAAAAAGACCAAAAATAAATAAATAATAAAATAAAATAAAATTGACACTAGGAATTCTTTAAGAATTTCAGATGTAATGTTTATCACAAAATGCTTAGAAGTAAATTTTATTATGAAGTGCACAAAATAGGGAAAATGTATGCAGCATTGTAGATAGGAAAACTGAGTCTTTTAAGAATTTAGGTAGGAGTACATGAAATTAATAGAAGTATCAAACTATATAAAATATTGATGTGACCCAATAGAACCTCTGTAAATTCAGGTATATGAGGCCAGAATAAATGAAAACAAAGTGTAAGTCAAGCCAACAACTTGGAACTGACATTTCTTTTTCAGTCAAGAAAATTCTCAATCACAAATACATTCAAAATAGAATCTTTAATGTCCCATGTGGAAGAATTTAAAACATATTGCTGCAACGTCTTTATCACATACCTGATTCAGTTTGTACTGCTATGTACCTATCTTGTATTGAATGTTTGTGTCTCTAATCTGTCATCTATCCATCTATCTATCTATCATATACCTGTAAGGGTGGGAAATGATACTGTAAAATAACTTATTCTATTATTAATATTTTTGTAACGTAAACTAATATTAATAAAGCTCAAATATTCAGCCAAAGTTAAATGTTTGCCTTGGGATGAACTCTTTTCTGGACCTTCTAATTGGTAATTAAAAGTGATGAGGTTTTTGTAATCAAACAGATGTTACTAAATAAAAACAGAACACCATCAGACTATCTGGCTAAGGGATTTGCATATGTGAAAAGAAGTACAAAGATACTTCCTAGTATACTATAATTCATTTATTAAAAGTACAATTTGAATAAGAAGGAGGAAATTATTCAAATATAATGAATTTTCCTAATTAATATTTTACAGCTTTTCCTGATAAAACTTTTTATGGAATTATAGTTTAGTAGAAAACATATGATATACTGATAATTTCCTATGTGTATATTGTAATAGGCAGCATAAAATAGTGAATTTTCATCTAAAAGTTTATACAGAATACTAAACTCATTTCTCACCATTGAATAATGTATAAAACTTATCATTAAACTATTCAAAATATTCTAAAAATGAAGCTATAACATTTTTCAACCATGAAAATTCCACTTCTGAATTGAAAGTACTTTTTACAGAATCAGGGAAAATATCGCTTTGAGGTTATTTCTGCAAAAATTTATACATATTCCTTTATATATAGTACTTAGCTCAACCTCAAATTATTTTGTTGATTTGCAAATTCAAAATAAAAATAAGAGACATAGAATATACTTGAAACTCTCTTTACTTTATAGGTGTATGTGCTGATGAAACTAAGAATGCAAGTGTATCTCAGTATTTTGAAATTTTTAAGTGTTTTCTGAACTTTCTTTTATACTGCCATCTATTGTTTATGCTATTTTTTCAGTATCAAGTATCCCATAGGCCCCTGGCTGTACATAGTTACTATGAAAAACAGAAAAACAGAAAAACAGAAAAAATGCCTAATAACAAGAGATATATTTCCAAATATTTCCTGAAATTACATATGAGAAATCCATATTAGAATGCAGCATCACTAGGCCTAGTATCATATCCAATTCAGCTCTGTACCACAGGCTAGAAAAATCACCAGTGTCATCCTCACTCTCCAATCTGACATAATTATGAATAATTATAAATAGAATAAATCTTAAAATAATTCTCAATTATGAGTATTTATTCTGAGTTTAGAAAACACTCCAGCATCAACTTAACTTTTCCCCTCCATCAATCATATGAAAGACTAACCTATGATATAGTATCACACTCTCTAAATCTTGATTGTTCATCATAACAAATTTGGCTTCACATTCATGCCTTATGTCTATCGTATTTGCCAAGGGTTCTTAGTATAGTCAGTAACAGTCTTAATCGGATGGCACTGGCCACTGACTTTACAGGCATCTATTGTCATGCAAGAGAGGAAGAGAAAGACTGTTGTCCTGCTTATTCTTTTAAAGACTTCTCCCTGAAGGGACTAAAATCACTTCATACATTTTGGTCACCAAAACCAATGACAAGGTGAGACTAGAACCCAAAATAGAATTCGAAGGTAAGGCCAACCACCTTACTAGGTGGCACAGAGTGAAAATTTTTTCCATTTGGCCCACAGAACTAATGGGCATTTTGAGCTAGATTGTGGTGATCATTCATTCAGCATCTCTCATATTGGCAAAACCTGTAGAAGTGAGTAAGAATATTTGCTTATGTGAAATACTGATCATTATTTTAATGTCAGAATAATTTGGCCCAGATGTCTGCCAATTTTATAATAGCTTCAATGTGTACAAGAATAAAAGGAGAATTAGCTTGGAAGCAGTATGTATATGTCTTATTCTATGATTTCTTGAATGTTTTGGGTTAGATTTAGATAGTTCACATATGACTTTAAACATAAACATGATACCTCATATCAAATCTTAGCAAAATATTCACCTAGGAGTGAATCCTGAACACGGTTATGGAAATGACTAAGACTTTTACTGATAAGCTGAATCACATTCATATAGCTTTTCTTTTTAAAATATTTTATTTATTATTATTATTTTTGGTCTTTTCGAGACAGGGTCTCCTTGTAGCCCAGCTCTCCTGGAACTCACTCTGTAGACCAGGCTGGCCTTGAACTCACAAAGATCCACCTGTCTCTGCCTCCCAAGTGCTAGGATTAAAGCGTGCACCACCACACCCGGCTTTTATTTATTATTTTTATTTTATGTATATGAGTGTGGACTGTAAGTATGTGAGTGCATCATGGTGTACAGTGCCCATGGAAGTCAAGAGAGTGTCAGATCCTTGGAACTCAAATTATAGAGAGTTGTTAGATGCTATGTGGGTGCTGTACCTGAACCTGTGTCCTCTGCAAGAGCATTCAGTGCTCTTAACAGCTGAGCCATCTCTCCACCCTCACCTATTCATATTTCAATCCATGACCTTTTGTTTAAATTTAGGAGAATCCTAAACCCCATGGTAAAGGTGTTTTACTTGAAAAATCTTCCTCTTTAATGTATAAGTGTATGCCTATAAAATCTTTGTGTTTTACTGAAGAAGCAAGTGAAAATGATACATATAATAATAAAAATAAACATATTTTCAAATCATATTTGTACCAACAGAAATACTGAATATTAGAATATCATACTCAACAATGGAAATTACTACCAATAACTACTTTTATTTAAAAAAATGTTTTATTTATTATTTCTTTAAAATTTTATGTGTATAAGTGTATTGCTTGCATGTAGTGTACCCTTGTTGTGCCATGCCTGATGTGGTCAGAAGATGTTGTATTCCCTGGAACTGGAGCTACAGATTGTTGTTAGCTGTCATGTGGTTTCTGGGAATTGAACTCGGGTCCTCTGACACAGCAACCAATGCTCTTAATGACTGAGTCATCTCTTTAACCTGCTAATAACTAATTTTAGTAATGTAATTACCAAATATGTTTCTCAGGGATCCAACAATCTTCTGACCTCTTCAAACATTGCCTATCATGGGTACACTTATAGAGGCAATAAACTCATATACATGAAATTAAAATAACAAAAATAAATAAAATATTTTAAACTATTCAAATTTGTTTCTGATTTTATTTTGTTTGGAAAATTAAAAAATATTCCTTTGAATGGTTTTAATTTTAGAGTGGTTAGCACTCTGAGTTCTGGAAGTGCTCTTATCCAAAGTATACTTGTGTATCTAAATGCCTTGTCAAAGTGAGTTATATTCTAGAGAAGAATTCCAGGTTCATATACAGGTCAAATCTTTCCTACATTCACCACTGAAATCAAAAGTAAATCATAACAAAAAGTTCATGTAAGTGCTGGCTGGGAGCCCATGTTAACAATCTCTTCCTTCTGTATTAACAGAGAATGAATACTTGTCACTATAAGCACAAGAATTTGAACCTTTTATTCTTTAGAGTAAGTTCTTTGTCATGATTTTATTGTTTCCTTTGTGAAAGCAAGGTGAACTACTTGGTTCCTGCCATGGTTTTCCTCTTTTATTCTATGATATTTCACATTCTTGAGATCCAGTACTTTTGTGGGAGGAAATCTCTAGTCTCTATGTTCTAGAAAAGTGGAGAAAGTTTGCACCCCACAGACTTTCATCCACCTTCCTATGTCATAGTGACTACCAGGTATTTGTGCTACTTTTCAGAGGCGAAACATTTTACTTGGAGTAATGGAAAGCCAGATTCTTCATTATGCTGGGCTGCTCTTGGGGTATTTGTGATTTATTAATCACTTTAGCCTCCCTCATGAGAATTATCCTTTCTGCTTCTGTCCATTTGCCTTCTATCCTTTCATGCTTCTGGGAATTTGGGGCCTATCAATTTAATTTATTTAGGGTGACATGAAAATGAATTTTACTGTATCTGATTCCAGAAGCATGAACATTTCATGAAGTCAAGAGAATACATATCTTGGCAAAAATATTTGAGAAGGATAAAGTAGAAACTGTTTTCTTTTACTACCCACTAGTGTTCTTCTTTTATTCAGTACATCCGTCATTTCATCTGTAACCTTCACTTAGACTCCACTTATCCTGTCTCCATGATCATCCCCTACCTGCATGTATACATATGATATAACAAATAGAAAGTGGTTAAGCATCAGTGTCCACTGGGATTGCAGTGTTATAAAATTGAGGCCTCCTTGTTTGCTTTTTCTTTGATTGGAAACTAATTAGATCAACAGGTGGATGTAGCCTTCTAGAGATTCATATTACCCAAGGACAGAGCAAAACATATGGTCTTAATTCATGTGGTCTTAGTGATAAATGCTCTGTGGATTGCTCACAGTGACTCAGTGATAAATGATTGCATGATAAAATAAAATGGTCAGATCCAAGATACATGGAAGTGAGGACTAGAGATTGAGGTAGCAAAGAAATGTAGGAATCTGATTGTTGTTCAGAATTGGGATGTTTTTGAAAGCCCACCAATCACGAGGATGGCATAGATGGGTTTCCTGAGAGTAAAGGTGCAGGAATTGCAGAAAGACAAGGAGAGGCAATAGTGGTCTCAGAGGGACCTCTACAGCAAGACCTTGGAAGTGCATATATTCTATTACAAGGCAGCCAGGCTGCTGAGAGCTCTGACATGGATAACATAGAGAACACTACCACTGGACAATTAAGAGCTCCTAGGAACAGACAATACAAATCTCCTAAGGCTGCTGTTCAGATTAGTGGTGTTGAGCAGCCACAATTCAGGTAAGCAATATTTGGAAGATAGATGAAAGGGAGAAATACTGCTATAGGCAATTACAACTTGGGCTAACTAATTTTTAGTTACATAAATCAAACATGATTTCTATCCGAAATACTCTTTTTCTATCTAACAGTTGTTTGTCTAAGGTAGATGCTACAATACTGTGGTTGAGTTTTGTGTGACACTGGCTGGGGTTTGAACTCAACAGCCACGGCCTCTTTGGAGTTCTGTTTGGACATTTTAGTCTTTGCCAAGAGCTAGGCTTGAAATAATCAGTTGAACATTCCTGAAAAGGAGGTTTTTTTGTGGTTGAATTGTTTTTACTTTTTAAGAACATTGACATAGCTTCCTGCTATACACATTGAATGCATGTGTGACCCCACCCTTTTTACATAGTGAAATATGAACACTTAATTGGATGAAAACAGGACATGGGGTTCTTTGGTGATTAGGTAATTGAGATTTATTCTGAGGACTAGGATTAGTATCTTTAAACTAGAGCCTCAGAGGATGTTTATCTGTAGTGAAGCATCCAAATGATACTGTTATGAATAAGGAAGTCAGCCATCAGTCCACCACATCTTTTCCCCCTTGATCTTTAAATGTATTATGTTTCAGAAATATGCCCATTATGTATGATCTACCCAGTCTACAGTATCTTTTTACAACATCCTAAACAGAATGAGACAGTGGTCCTGTACTTTTACTTTTATCCCGAATCTTCCCTTTTTAAATAATCTGGATGAGAGGAAACCAAATGTTGAACATCAGGATGAGAATCTTGATATAAGGAACCCAGTCTAAAACGCTTTTGAGACGCCATTTTACTATCTGGTCTTGACATTCCTTCTATGCAAACATATTACTTCTTATGTGATTAAGGCAGGTGCTTACTATAGACAGATAACTATGATCCTAAAAAGGAAAACAGCACAGGTGGAATCCTGTTGCTTTGGAAAATTTATGCCTTAAGGAACAAATCCTAACTTCCCAGATGACTGAAGTAACCTAGTGATGAATTCACTGATTAAGAAGGATAGTGGTTAGCTACTGTCCTAACATTAAATCTGCCTCTCCATGTGTTCAGGATTACTCATAACCAAAAGAACATTAATTTAGTTATCATAAACTATTCTACACAGTTTTATTAAAATGTTATTATTCAGTGAGATTGATCCTTAGGTTAATTGAGAGTAGAGAAAAAGCTTGCCAGGTAAAAGTTTGAATAAATTAGAGGATAAAAGGCAGCATATGCTCACAAAAATTTTAACATTAGCTGCAAAGTCACAATTAATTTAATTATGGCATTGTACTTCCTTAGAATAATAATGCAGAATGAATATAATAATAAAATTAGTTTAAAATATAGCCTATTGAAGAAATATAGGCAAAAATTTTACTTGATTTTATTATCTATTGGGGACTTTTGTAATCAAAATTATACAGTTAATATTAATCATCTGTTTGTACCTAAGGACCACAATTTCATTTCTAATGTGAAACTTACTGAAATGTATTTATTATTTGCCATTATATCTCATGCATATAAGTGAATGTGTCCAAATACAAATATTCAGGCTAATTATATAAAATCCAAAATTGAACTCTAAGGATAAAAAAATACTCTAGAAATGAAGTTGAAACAGTACATAATGCATGGTGATTCTGGTTAATACATGTAGTTATAGTTGGTAATTTACTTGATTTTTTTTCATCTGAACTCTGAAGATTCACATCATGCATAATATTTTGCTTTTGATAAGACCTTAGGTTAGAGATCTAAACATTAATATAATGTACATCTTATGTAGAGGATATAAAACTTTCCAAATAGAACAAAATCTAAACTGCCAGTTTGTTTATGCATCAAATGATACACACAATGTAAACACACAAAATTCTATTATTTGATATCCTGGAAAAAATCTCTTTACAAAATAAAGGAACTTTACATATGAGTTAGCATGATTTGTTGCCAATAAACAGCTCAATAGAAAATCAGAAACATATATTTTCCTATCCTTAGAATTGACTTTAAATAAAACTATTGTTAACAACCTTCTTTATGAACTCTTCTTTCCAGATTAATTTCTCTTTATTTTTATTTTATGTGTATGAATATATTGCCTGCATGTATTTAAGTGCACCCATGTCATATAATGCCTACAGAGGTCAGAAGATGGCATTGGATCTCCTGGAACTGGAGTTAGAGACAGTTGTTCACTGTCAAATGGGTGCTGGGAATTGAATCCAGGTCCTCTGGAAGAACAACCACTGCTCTTAACCAAGGAGCCACCACTTCAGCCCCATCAGATTAACTTTTTATGACCAATTTTGGATCTCATCCATTATATTGGAGTATGATTACATTAAATTTCAAAGATCAGGATAAATTTGCCACAACAAACTTAATCTTTTAAATATTTTCTATAAATATTGCTCTCATATTTTTATCTGTGAGTCTGTGTGTGAGATATATATATATATATATATATGATTATGTGTGATGTATATTTTCATATATGGAGTGTAGGCACATGCAAAGGTGTACAGTCCAGTGTGTGCATCCTTGTCCTACACAAGTAGGCAGGGTTCCTTTGCAGTTCAAAGCTGGCTACATCAAGCTAGTGGCCTTGGGAACTTCTAGGAATTCTCCTTTCTCTGTTTTGCATCTTACTGTAGGGACACTGGGATTATAGATGTTTACTGCCATGACTGGATTCTGGGGATACAATATCAGGTCTTGACATTTGCATAGCAAGCATTTTTACCCACTGAAATTATGATGCATTTGACACATGGAATATTATTAAGCTCTTAAGAAAAAAATTATGACGTTATAGCTGAAATTATCTATGCGAAAACAAGCATCCTGAGTGAGGTAACCCAGATCCAGAAGAATAAATACTCCATGTTCTCTCACAAATGGATGTTAGTTTTGGTTCCATAGATAAGTGTGTTCCATTTAGAAAATCCATAGAAGACAGGAAACTATCAAAAGGAAATTAGGAGAGGACTCATAAGGGAGGAGTAATATAAATAAGGAAATGGAATAATAGAGTTGAAAGGGCTAAATGGGATGAGAGGGGAATGCAGTGCCAAGGATAGAGCTTGGGGAGATATAAGAAACAGTAAAGGACTTTAGAAAACGTCATATGGTAACCTACCATTATTGAAGCTTCTTAAATTATATAAATATATAATATGAAAAGAGATTAAGCCAGGAGTTGTGACATATGCCTTTAATCCCATCACTTGGGAGGCAGAGGTAGGCAGATCTCTGTGAGTTCAAGGCCAGCCTGGTCTACAGAGTGACCTCCAGACCACCTGGTACTAAAAGGGAGACCCTGTCTCAAAAAAAAAATGAAAAAAGATTAAAGGCAGTTAACAAATAACAGGGGGATATTGAACCTACCATCCACCATAAGCTAACAAATAAAAAGCCCAATGCAGGAACAGACTCTCTTTTGAAGCTGTTGACCAGGGGTCTAACAGACCACCAACAATACTTGTCATTGCCCCTGATCTTGGATACCAATTAGAACTTGACCAAAAGACTCTAATGTTAGTATCACCAACTTAATGGCTGAGAAAGAAAATGCAGCTTTGCAGAAAGTAGGATGTACCGGAAGGTACATCCTACTTTCTTTCAGGAGAAGGATTGACTCCTCTGGGCATTGAAGGGAAGAAAAGCCTCAGATTGCTGCAGACATCAGGCCGCTCTGTGGATCCTACTAGTAACAACTATTTTTAATGAGTCCTAATGAAGCTTACCTTCTAGGTACCACAAAGGTTTTAATACAAGAGACTTTCTTAACTCCCTCCCCATAAAATAAGGAGAAATATGATGATGATGAGGTCATTCTCCAGCTGTAGATTGGAGCCAGCTGTTATAGAGGTATTCTCTTGTAAAATCGATTTGTAAAAACTGCCTTCTTTAATTGACTAATGGACATAGAAACTGTGAAAAGGATTATTCTCTATTTAGAACCAAATGTAATGCTAAAGTCTCCTTAAGCTATGCACTTAAGCAAAATATATTAATACAGGAGCTCTGATATCAACAATGGATTATTCTACCAAGGAGATGTTGGCCAGGGGATCCAAGCCCCCACAAAAGGTAAAGCCTCCTTGCCTCCAAACTGGGATATCTGCAGGAAGAGAGGCAATAAGACCTGATGTAAACATGGGAAAGATGTATGGAGACCCCCACAGTCACTTATGCAAGTTATTCTGGAAACTGAGACCAATGGGTCATCTGAATGCCAAACATGACTATGGTAAGACTAAAAGGCCACTAAAAACCAATAAAGCAAAAATAGGTCTCCGTGAGGCAAGAAAGACTCTTCCGTCAGCACCAGCCACACCGCACCTGCCTGGAAATACGGTGCGGCAGTGAGTAAGCACATAAAAGGTCGTGTATTAGGCTCTAGATCAGATAATGGGCTTATTAGCGTTTCTCCGTGGTCAGAATACCCACGGGGCTGATGCCACAAGCTTACATCCTCTAATGGTTAGGAGATGTTATAAACCACACGAAGACCCTGTTATACTTAACAGAAGAAAAAGTAATTCATGGATTAACATACCATCCAAACATCTGTGTCTATACCAAAGTAACCTACCATAACAATTAGTACTGTTTAAATACCTATATATCTAATTGCGTGTGCTTCATTAGTACGATCAAAAGGCTATATACTATAACGTTTAAATACCTATATATCTAATTGCATGTGCTTCATTATTAGGATCGAAAGGTTATGCCTGGACAAGCTGTCAGCCCATGAAAGAGAACAGCCAGAACTGACTAGAGACCAAGACAACAGCTCCAGAGAAAGTAGACTGTTTTGCTTCTCATACACCTGTGCACCTTTTCTAAGCCTAGGGAACAATCTGCGGAAGAGGGGGCATGGTAGAATGTAAGGGCTGCGATTAGGGTGAATGGTGAAACTACAACAATATAGACTGGACACTCATTTGATCAACTTGATTGAACATACAAGGCCCCCCTGCTGGATGGTGGGACCCATGAGCTGTGTGGGTTTGGGCACAACTGCTTGCAAATTGGTTTTACATGAAGGATGCTTGTACTCACAAATTTTTAAATTTTTAAATCACTTTTAAATTTTTAAATCTCTTATTTTAAAAAAAAATCAAAACAAAACAAAAAACAGAGAAAGATGCAGAAAATTTACAGAAGAATGCATGATCTGGGATGGGTAGGGGTGGGGTGGGGGGAAGGGAAAGGGATATATGCCTGAACTGAATTGGAAAATGATGTATGAAATATAAAAAGCATCAATAAAGAAAAGACTCCACTGTTGAAAATCCTACATGTATGAGTTATAGAACAAACAAGGAGAAATCAAGCTGACAATGACCTAAAAAATGCTTGAGGCAATAAAAAGAACAGAGGAGAGGAGTGACTGTCCCCATGCAGCAAGAGAAAGAAATTAATGAAGGTATAACTATGGCAGTACAAACCTAGATAAAAAATGCAAACAGAAACTAAATTGATGGGAAGCAATATATATATCTCTCAATAATCACCTCATATAGTAGTGGTCTGAACTCCCCAAATAAGAGTCACAGAATGGGAGAATGGTCTAAGAAGTTGAATCCGTTTTTTTTGTTTTCTACAAGCAACCAATTTTACCTTCAAGGACAGGCACCATCTTAAGGTGAAAGGATGGAAAAAAATATGCAAGCAAATGGTGCCAATAAAAAGCAGGATATGCTATTCTAATATAAGAAAAAAAAGACATCAAATTAAAACTAATCAGAAGATATGAAGAGGGTCACTACATTATTATCAAAGGAACAATTAGCCATGAAGCTTTCACAGTCATGAATATATATGCATCAAGCACTAGTGCATTGAACTCTGGTGCACCAAACTTAATAAGCACAATTTTGTAAGACTTTAAGGCACAGATTAATTCCAGCACTCTAATAGTGGGGGACTTCAATACCCCACTGACCATTATACAGGTCAATTCTACAAAGAATAAACAGAGAAACCTCTGAACAGAACAATATGATACACCAAATAGACCTAGAAGACATTTACTAAACATTACACCCAAACACCAAAGAATATACTTTCTATTCACCACCCATGGAACATTCTCCAAAATGGACCACATACTGTGACACAGAACAAACTTCAATGAACAACAACAAAAAAATTGAAATGATTCCATTCATTCTATTAGACCAGAATGCAACAAAGCTTAATATCAACACTAGAAGAAGTCTTACTACCTACAAGGATTCATGGAGACAAAACAACACACTCCTGAATAAAAAAATGGGTCAAAGGATAAAGAAAGAAAGAAAGAAAGAAAGAAAGAAAGAAAGAAAGAAAGAAAGAAAGAAAGAAAGAAGGAAGGAAGGAAGGAAGGAAGGAAGAAAGAAAGAAAGAAAGAAAGAAAGAAAGAAAGAAAGAAAGAAAGAAAGAAAGAAAGAAAGAAAGAAAAGTATTCCTGGCACCAAACAAAAGTGATGACTTAACACAACAAAACCTATGTAACACTTTAGAAGCAGTTCTAAGAGGGAAATTTATTGCCCTAAGTGTCCACATTAAGGGAGAGAGAGAGAGAGAGAGCGATCTCGCGCTCTCGCTAGATAGCTAGATACACGTTCAACAACCTAAAACTGAAACTAAGAATACTAGAGAGGCAACAACAAATGAATCTTAAACCCAACAGACAAGAAGAAATAACAAATATGAGAGTGTGGATAAATTAAATAGAAACAAA
Organism: Rhizomys pruinosus; assembly: GCA_009823505.1. Taxonomy (NCBI): domain Eukaryota; kingdom Metazoa; phylum Chordata; class Mammalia; order Rodentia; family Spalacidae; genus Rhizomys; species Rhizomys pruinosus. Next base: position 4,290,411 of record VZQC01013302.1, read on the forward strand.
GAAAAAAATACAAAGAAACAATGATTCCAAGAGCTGGTTCTTTGAAAGGATAAGCAAGATAGACTTCTAGCACAGTTAAAAAAAAAAAAAAAAAGAGCAACCACAAATCAACAAAATTAGAGATGAAAAGGGAAACATTACAACAGACAAAAAAAAGAGAATCAGGTCATTAAAGAGACCATTTTAAAAACCTATACTCTATTAAATTTGAAAACCTAAGAGAAATGGATGAGTATCTGAAATCATGGAAATCACCAAAGCTTAACAGAGAAGAGAACAACAGCTTAAACAGACCCATATCAAATGAGGAAATTGAAACAGTAATACAAAACCTCCCAACTAAAAAATTCCCACGCCCAGATGGATTCACAGCAGAATTCTATAAGGCATTTTAAGAGGACTTACAACCATTATTACTCAAATTATTCAAAAACATAGAAACAGAGGGAAATCTCCCAAATTCCTTCTAGGAAGCCAGCATCACTCTAATACCAAAACTAGGTAAAGATACAACCAAAAAAGAAAATTATAGACCAATTTCATTAATGGACATACATGCAAAAATCGTCAACAAAATATTTGCAAATCACATGCAGACACACATCGAAAATGTCATCCAACATAAACAATTCAGATTTATAGCAGAGATGCAGAGATGGTTCAACATATGTAAAACAATAAATGTCATAAATCACATAAAGTGACTGAAAGACAAAAACTACATGGTCATCTCAATTGATGCAGAAAAAAACCTTTGACAAAATTCAACATGCCTTCGTGTTTAAAGTCCTAAAAGGAATTGGACTGGAGGGAACATTCCTCAATATGATTAAATCCATATACAACAAACCCACAGGCAACATCATTCTAAATGGGGAAAAATTAGAATCATTCCCCTAAAAGTCAGGAACCTGGCAAGGTTGCCCCTATGTCCACTCCTTTTCAATATAGTGCTTGAAACACTTGCAAGAGCAGTAAGAAAAGAAAGGGATATTAAAGGAGTATTAACTGGGAAAGAAGAGGTCAAATTATCCCTTTGTGGAGATGACATGATAATTTACCTAAAGGACACCAAAATTCCCACCAGAAAACTCCTAGAGATGATTAACAGTTTCAGTAAAGTAAAGCAGAAGGTTGCAAAATTAATCTAGAATAATCAGTAGCCTTTCTTTATGCCAACAACAAGCAACTGGAGAAAGAATACAGGGAGACCTTCCCATTCAGAATAGCGTCAAAAATTAATTAATTAATAAATAAAATCATTGGAACAAACTTGTCCAAAGATATTAAAGACCTCAAAAATGAAAAATTTTAAATCCTTGAAGGAGATCTAAGAAGACACAAGAAGATGGAAGGACATCACTTCCTCATGGATTGGAAGAATTAATATAGTAAAAATGACCATACGACCCAAAGTCATATACAGATTCTATGCAATTCCAATGAAAATCCCCATGAGTGCCTTCACACACTTAGGAAAAAAATCCTAAAGTTCATATGGAGAAACAAAAAGACCCCAGATATCCAAACCAACCCTGAGCAAAAAGAAAAATGCTGTGGGCAGGGAGAATAATATACCAGACTTCAAATTATATTATAGTCATAAAAATAGCCTGGTACTGGCACAAAAACAAACTTGTAGATCAATGGAAAAAAAAAAAAAACTGAAGTTCCAAACTTGAGCACATGAAATTTCAGCCAACTTATATTTGACTAAAGTAGACTCAATGGAGGAAAGACATCTTCAGCAAATGTAGAAAAATAAATCTCTTACTTTTCTTTTCACCATGTATAAAAATCAATGGTAAATGTATCAAAGACCTCAATGTGAAACCTGAAACTCCAAAAATGATAGAAGAAAATGTTGTCAGTAACCTACAAGATATAGGCATAGGAAAAGACTTTCTAAATTAGACATCAGCTGCTCAGGAAATAAGAACAACAATTGACAAATAGGACCTCATTAAACTCAAAAGTTTCTGTACAGTGAAAGAAATAATCAAAGAAGTGAAGAGAAAACCCACAGAGAGAGATGAAACCTTCACCAGCAATACATCTGACAGAGTTTTAATATCCAGAGTATATAAATTGTTCAATAAACAAAAGATCAATAAAATAATTGCCCAAATCAAAAGATGAAGAGCTGAACAGAAATGCCATAAATTTTACAAGAAGTAAAGATGGCTGAGAGACATCTTAAAAGTTGTTGAACATTGCTAATAATTAAGGAAATGCAAATTAAAACCACTTTAAGATTTCATCTTGTACCAGTAAGACTGGCTATGGTCAAGAAAATAAATGCTGAAAAGTTGTGGGAAAAGAGGAGCACTCATTCACTGTTGGAGGGAATGCAAACTCATACAACCACTATGTAAAGCAGTGTGGAGAACCCTTAAAAGATTCAGAAGCAACCTCCCACCTAACCCGGTCATACCATTCCTGGGTATATATCCACAAGATTCATCCTTTTGCAGAGATAGGAGCATAACGATGTTTACTGGAGCACTCTTCACAATAGTGAAGAGCTAGAAGCAACCTTTATCCACTTGTCAGTTCCTAAACTGACAAGTGGATAAAGAAAATGTAGTACATCTCCGCAATGGAGCTCTATGCATCAGTAAAGAAAGACATCATGAAATTTGCAGGTAAATGGATGGAGCTAGAAGCCATTATGCTAAGTACAGCAACACAGTCCCAGAAAAACAAATGATGTATGGTGTCCCTCATTTGTGGATCCTTGCATCAAATCTTTATGTGTAAGGCAAACTGAGTATGTTTTCTTTTTTAGTAAATATAATACCACATTACCTGATGTTACTATAAAAAGTACATTAAAACATACATCAACCAGCTGTGTAAATTAAGAATGTAAAATAACATTTCTTTTTGCCTACATGTAATTCAACTGTTAAAATATTAATCCCTAAACATTTTTTGGAATTAATCTATAGTTTATTTTCAGACTTTTTAATTGTGGTATATGTTTGGTATATATATATATATATCTATCTATCTATCTATCTATATATATATATATATATATATATATATAATGGAGCCATATGAAATTAGAGGAAACAACAGCAATGACAAGGCTTGTTCAAAGAACTGGCCCTAACAGTAAACCCCTGCCCCAAACAATAAACTGTTTCAAAAAATTAAAAAAGACTGAGAAAAAGATGCAAGATATGTATGGGAGAATGCACAAATTCTGGCAGGGCCAGGGGCATGGAAGGGGGAATGGGTCTAAATTTGATTAAGAAATGTATTAAATGCAAAAAAGTTCAATAAAAATTAAGAAAACAATCTCACTTTCTTCTTTCTACACCTGTATAACCATCCCTTCCCCTGGCTCATTTCAAGTACTCCTACTCCTCTACCTTGATAACACCTTTATTGTACTGTCTTCTCTCTCGAAATCATTCTTTCCCTTTACCCCCATTTAAACCCCTCAATGATTTATTGTTATACTCATAGATTAATGCATCTCTCAACTTTCACCAAAGAAGCTTCCTCTTTCAGCAGGTAGTAACACAGAGACCCACAACTGGTCAAGGTGCAAAGAGTACTAGACTGCAGAGTGCTCCATATCAAACCTGTTTCCCAAAGCTCAGGGATCATTTCAGTAGAGAGGATGGAAAGATAGTAACAACCATGACTGGTGGAAAACCTGAAGGAATCACTGTTTTCCAGACACCTGCTAAGGTACTCACATGAATTCACGGCAAAGGAAACAGCATGCAGAAGACCTACATAAGCTCAAGTCAGACAATATTCTAGCAGAATTTGGAGGTGGGTGAGAAACACTAACCTTAGCTTAGAAACTGTTGGAAACTGATTGCTGTGAGTGAAGACAAAGATTTCTTTAATGGTGTGAAACACAGTCAGTTAAGTAGGCTCCAGTTGATGGATCCATCAACAATGGGAATTTAGGGATACAAATTCAACTTGATAGGTCTTTATAATCAAGTGAGACTGTAAGAGGGTGGTGGAAGTAGTCTAACTATGATGAAAATATGATTGTTAACTTCAACTTGAAGACCGTATTGCTGAAGAAATGACATACTTTGGTTGCAGGACTTGTGGGAATCAATCTGGAACTTAGCTAGAAGTCTTCTCCTTGATGACTAGCTCTCATAATATTAGAACTTACTGTGCAGGCTTCCAAGGAGAAAAGTCAATCAATAGGTCTAGCCAGCCGTAAAAGCCATGAACCACAATAATAACTGGCTTAGTGATTTCTTTCTGTTGATACAATAATGGTACTTTTTACTTGAACTTATGATTCACTCAATGGGAAGGAGTTTGTGCATGATAATGTAAACATAGTCAAGTTCACATGGCTGGAGTATTCATAGGACATAGAGAAGATTCTATTCCTCTTCTATGAGTTTCCTAGACCAATGAAATTTTTTTACTATATTTTAAAAAGATAGGTTTATATTTACATAAAAATTTACCTCTTAGCAGTCATTGAAGAAGCTTAGTTTTAAAGAGATGGAGCCCATTGCAAACTTCCACAACTTCTGAAATGCTGAGAATGAGTGACTGTGAAATGTCTAGCCTTAAATGATACATAATGGACCCTGTATACCTATCTCATGGAACACTGCAGAAGAGTGTCAGAAAGACTGTAAGAGCCTGAAGTACATGGCACCTCTTTCTAATTAATGCATCTAGACATGATATGGAAGCTACAGTAAAGAAATCAACAGTGTATGGTAGTTCAATAATGTCTGAATTATGACTTAGCAAGTTGAGATGCCAAGATGAAAGGAGTCACACACTTTATGAAGAAGAGCTACAGGCAAACAATGGATGCTGGAGGAGGGAGAATCAGTTTTCTCCACAAACAAGTTTTCAGAGCAGTTTCCTAAATCCAAATGGGCTGACTTAAACACAAGTGCACACAAACAGAACTAAATGTATGTGTGTATATGTATATATGTATGTACATTTATGAAATAATAGGAAAATACTTTGAGATGGAGTAGGTGCATGTTAAGAGTTGGAGGATTACTGGGATGGGTTTAAATAATGCAAATATATACATATACATATATATAAATGAATATAATAAAAATATATTGTATGGACCTCTCAAAAATTCAGTTAAAAAGTCAAGATGAAAATCCCGATGAAAAATATAGGCCAATAATCTCTATGAAAATTTCAGCATTAATAATAAAGGAGGGCACAGAGCTGACCTTTATAACACAATTAGATAAGTACAAATTAAAACCCTGATTGAATACTAAAATGCAAATGTTAGAGAAAATCCCCAAAGCTAAATGTTATATGCCATGTGGAATGATAAGAACACTGTTTCATTGCTGGAGAGAAGGTCAATTGACATAAGCACCTGGAAAGATCATTCTTACAAATCTAAATATGCTCTTAAACAATCAAGGATTCTCTGTCCTTTATGCTTACCCAAATGGATTTAAAGTTTAAGAACACACAATGATCTGGAAACAGATGTCTGTGTATCTTTATTTTTAGTTGCATCACTACAAAAATCATTTCAGACTTCTTTCCTCAGGTGAATGTTTAAAACTGGCACATACATATAATTCAGTATTTTTTTATGTGTATGAGTGTACTGTCTGCATGTAGACTGGTGCACTCATGTCATGCAATGCTACGGATGTCAGAAGAGGGCAACGGATTGCCCTGGAACTGGAGTTAAAGACGGATCTTAGATGCCACGTGGGTGCTGGGAATCGAACCTGGGTCCTCTGCAAGAGCAGTCGGTGCTCTTAACTGCTGAGCCATCTCTCCAGCCCCATAATTCAGTATTATATAGCACTAAAAAGAACTCAGCTACTGAGCCCTGAAAAACACTGTGTAACTTTAACACTGTATTACTGAATGACCAAATCCCAATCTGATAAGACAACTTGTGTGATTCCAATTCAATTCTACAATAATCTTGAAGGTGCCAATCTATGGAGTGGGGAAACAAGATTCATGGTTGCTCAGTGTTTGGACAAGGAGTTGTTATGCACACCATAGGGTTTTTAGTAATGAAAACATTATATACAGCAATATAATTGTAAATGCATGCATGGTATATTCATCCATAAGTATATAACTTATCCCATCAGGAATTAATACTCATATAAAAAATGTACTCTTGGGGCTGGAGAGATGGCCTAGTGGTTAAGAGCACCGACTGCTCTTGCAGAGGACCCGGGTTCGATTCCCAGCACCCACCTGGTGGCCGAGAACCGTCTGCAACTCCAATTCCAGGAGAACTCCAGTTCCAGGGGAATCCGACACCCTCCTCTGACCCCCGCGGCATTGCTTGACACGGGTGCACAAACCTACACATAAATAAAAACATAAATAAAAAAATTTAAAAAACATTCTAAGAAAAAAGGAATTGATTAAAAAAAATGTACTCTTCCTAGTAATGGCATGTCGATGCAGATTCATTCTTTGCAACTAATGTACCATTGTGCTGCAGAACATAGGCTAGAGGACGGCAGAAAACAGAAAGTTTCTGTACTTCTGCATAATCTTTTAGCAAACCTAATATTGCCCTGAAAATAAAGCATTACAAATTTCTCAAGGCCTACGTCTTAACCACAGACTATTTTCATGAAAGTGAGGTCAATTGAAAATGTTGAGTGGAATATGTAAGATTTTAGAACTGCACAATAATTGTTATTTTTGTATAATCAGAAATGATATCAAAGGAAAACATATTGACCTTTAGAATAAAATCCAGTTCTTCAAAACATATAAACACTCAAGCTTTAGTCCTTTATTCTACTGTGTGCTATATTGGAGCACACACAAAATTATTATTTAACTTTATTTCATTAACTTAGCTGTCAGTTTCACAGTTGCTAAGCTTTTGATATAGACCATCCCTCAGACTTCATTTTTTGGAGGCTGGCTCCAGTGTTGTGATTCTAAGAGACAGTAGGACCTGTGAGAAGTGGTAGGTATGTGAAGATGCAGGACATTCCAGTGCTGACCTCAGAAACATTTAACATGCACCTGAAGGGTTCACTATAGTTCTCATGATTTGTTTTAAGAAAGAAGACAGGCCACTTCCTGGCCTCCTTCATTCGTGTCTGGCAGAGCAGATTCTACTGCTCACACCTGTCACTGTGGTGCCAACAACCATGAAGTTCCCACCAGACAGGGCAGTATGCACAAGGAACTCCAAACTTATGACTTAGATAAACACCTTTCATTTGTAATTATTCACTTTCAGTTATTTTATCATAATAATAGAAAATGTAAAAACGTATCTATCTGTGAATATATCCACAAAAATATATGTGAATCTATTCTTTAATTTTATGTGTTTCTACTACATAACAGTATTTCATAATTAAAACAAATCTAGATTCCTTTAACAACCTGAAGAAAGTTTATAATGCAGGAAATTATTGGCAGAAAAGTAAAATGAAAATATGAAAGAAAAATATCTGCCAGATATAATCATATTTTCCTGTTTGTGCCAAAAACTATATTGATTTTGATATGCTTAATTAGGATTTATGACTATGGATGTTGGTGATTGCATGGAAAGTATTGCATATGCATGTCCTACCAATTCTTTTTTTCCTTCTTTTTTATTTTTTTATTTTAAATAAAATACTTTTATTGACGTTTTGTGTATTTCATATATCATTTTTCATTTCAAGTTAGACATATTCTCCTTTCCCTGCCACCCACCCTAGCCCAATCCATGCATTGTGCCATACATGTCCTGCATCTTACTCTCAGTCTTTTTAATGTTTTTCTCTGCAGAGGTTTATTTGGGCAGAACTTAACTGTATCAATCAGTTCTTTGACCCAGTCCTTATGTTGTTGTTCCCTCCCATTTGTATTGCTCCAAAATATGCCTATATAAACTTCACATATGTAACACAATTATGTCTTCCAGGAATAAACTGTATGTTAATTCTGAAATATGTTTAGTAACTCACATTTTTCCCTTTAATTTTATATTACTCTAAAAATATGAATACATACCTTCCACCCATATACAGTGATTACAATGTCTGAAAATAAGTGGTAAGTTAATTCTAAGGCCCATTAAGAGATTGACATTATAACAGCACACTTGCTTTGAGATAAAAAGAAATATAACAATGATGTTGTTCAGCTTGCATTTCAACTGGGGGATTTGGAGCTAGCACACACAAATGAGGGAAAACATTCTCCTTTTGGTTTTGGGGCACTGTGTTATTTTACTTAGCATAATGGCTTCCAGTTCCATCCATTTACTTGCAAAGTTCATGATGGGTATCCCATTGAGGGTTAAGCATCCCACACTCTCTTATTCTCTGCATGTTGTGAGGTCATTATTTTAACTGCCATCTGCTGCAAGATGAATAATTTCTCCTGAGAGTTGAAAGGTGTACTAATCTATGTGTATATGCATTAGTCAGGGTTCCCTAGAGAAACGGAAGCAACAGGACGAATATATAGCTATATACAGTTTATTGATTTGCTCATGTGACAGAGTTCAAGGAGTTCAACAGTAGACACGCTGCACTGGAGAGGCTGAGAATCCAGGGAACTGCTCAGTCCGAAAGGCTGGATGTCTCAGTAGTCCCAATCTGGGGCTAAAGGCCTGATGGATTCCAGGAGATCTGCCAGTCTCAGTACACGCTGGGATCCGAAGGGTTGATCACAGCAGTGAGACAAACTCACCAGATGAGAGAGGCAAGCCACAGGAAAAAAAGGGACCAGCTTCCTCTGCCATGGCCTTTTATACTGCCTGCCAGCAGAAGGTAACGCCCACATTTGGGGTGGGCCATCCGGGTTGAGGTGGTCCAAACTGAAGATCCTTTTTCTCTTATTTATTCCTTAGTCCAGTCAAGTTGACACCCAGGATTAACCATCACAGTATAACACTAAGCCACTATGAGTTAGTTTAACACTCTGTCTATTCCACAGAAAGAGGATAATAGGTTCTTTCCTGTGGCCTATGGCCTTTCTAGACACATGTTCTTAGGTCTTAAAACAGTGTCAGTTATGGACTCCATCTTGTGACCTGACCCTTAAGTCTAATTAGGTGGTTCATTACCCCCATAAAATTTATGCCACTATTGAACCATATGGACATATTTTGTCAACTCAGTTGTTATTCTAGATTCCAGTTTCCAGAATATCTCCCAGCAACATGCATAGTAGCTTGTAGTGCTATGAAAGCTAGCTACCAGGCATAAAACTTTTCTTGAACTTCAAATACTCTGTTTTCATTTAGTTATAAATCTAATTCCTTCTTTTGTCATATGTAGATAACGTTTTTTACTATAATTGAATTTAAGTATTTGTAGACTTTAACTTTGTTTTAAATTGATGTTTAAATGTGGAAATTATGTCATATTTGCAGCCATATGTAGTGCTTTTATATAACTATATGTTGTTTGCAATTTAAAGCAGGTTCTAACCTTTCATCTCCTGAAATACTCATTTCTTTGTGTTGGAAACATTCAAAATCCTTTCTTCCAGCTTTCATAAAATGTACTGTCATTACTGTTTTCTGTTGTCATCATTTTCCTCTAGATGTAACAGAGTCAATTTTAATTTGAATGTGGCCTGAGGCACACCATACTCAGTGGTGTCTTCTGGTAGTTCAATGAACACTGTCCCAGGGATAATACCTCACTACCAAGTACCATTGCAGTTTAAATGCATGGAAAGTGGAAAATTTCATTCACATTAACTAATTTCTTGAGTAATTGAAAAACATCTAGTCCAACTGTTTGTCAGTAGAAGTATGCAATTAAACAATGCAGGTTAGTTACTAAAAGAAACCAAATGCAATTTTAGAACAGCTTTAAAATTTGAGAGTGCTCATTAAGAGTTATTTAAAGATTCCAGTTGAAAAAGATCTGAGAGATTTGACAAGATTTAGTCCATATTCAATTTTTAAAGTGAAATTTATTTTTATAAACTTTTAATTGGATTTTGTGATTTTTCATTTAATATGTTTTATTGTATTCAGATCCCCTTTAGTACTTCCCACTAAATTTAATATACTTTGTATATATTATACATATGCATATACAGATATGCATGTATATAACACATCAGCCATTGTCCACCCTGTGTGTTTGTGTGTGTGTCTCTATGTATGTGTGTGTTTGTATAATATATAAAATAAATAATATATATAATAAAGCCTAGAGTCTACTTTCTGTGCTTGTTGCAAAGGGCCTCCTCCATCTTAGCATGGCCATTGAGACCATGATACATACAGATATCTTTCAAAACTGAATATTTTAATAATTTATTATTGCAATCCCATTCTTAGAAATTATTATTTTATGGAATGAAATATTTTTTAAACAATAGAAAATCCGAAAAATACAATTTAAATCCTTGACCAACATTTCCAAATTTTTAATGATTTCTGAAAAAAAATTAGAAAGGAATATCAAATGTATTCGGAGTCCTAGTGACTGAAATTCTACCTTAGATTTTTATTTTATTTTTTTTACTTTTTATGGTGACTAGAATAAGTAGTGTATTATATACTCGAAATTTGCTGAGATTTCTTTTTTCTTTTTTTATTGTTATTAAACTTTTTCCATAAGTCTTACATCATTTCTCAATAGAATCTAGAGTCACTTCCCTTTCCATGCGCCCCCCTTCCCACCCAAATCTCTGCACTCTGCCATATATATTCTGCACCTTTTTCTGAGTCTTTCCAGAGTTTTTTCCCAGTTTTTTTTGTTGTTATTGTTCTCTCCTACTTGTATTGCTTCAATATATATATATATATATATAGAAAGTTGTGTTTAGATATAGATATCTATAGATAGATATGGCTATATATATAATATATATATATAACTTTGTTTTATATATATAACAAAGGGGGGATAACTTTGTTCCTTGCCCTCAGAGGTCAACCAAGTCTTAGGGGATTATGCGTGGGGGCATCTCTTGAAATGTCCTGCAGAGGTGGGTCACCAGTCTTCCTGTTCAGGGAGGTCTCTAATGGGACTTCAGCCAGTGTCCAGTCTATAAAGATGAAAGTCTGTTCATGCTTCAGAAAAGGAAGCCTGGTCTAGCAAGACCTGATTTTGTCCTCAAGTGGATGGAACTGGTGGACGAGGAGCTGAAATGAGCAAAGGGCTCCCACCCTCCCTCCAAAAAAACAAAACTGAGAGACTCCTGAGGACCAGATCCTCAACTGACCTCAACAAGACAAAACCATGGTTAATCTGGGCTAACTGTGTGGACTTAAGCATCCAGAAGGAAAGTACAACCGGAAATAAATAATCAGTAAGACCAGAGAATCTGTAATGCAGACATAAAACTTGAGATCTTAGTAAAAAGACAAAAAGAAAAAAAAGAGAGCACTGTTGTTTGGCCTGTCCTCAATTCTTACAGGAAGGTGCATCTGCTCTGTGGCTACCACTGCTTTTGGCATTCGTCAAGGACATGAGATACAGCTTTTTAACCTTCCAATGTGGACTGAGGACTGCTGAGATACCTTAGATTTTTAAAGACATCAGGGAAAAGTATTATTCAAAATAAAATGGAGCAATACAAACAGAAACCCTGCCTGCAAATATATTTTCATTTACTTTGTTAGTTCTTCTTTTATGACAAACAACATACCTTCAGTTACTGGAAACAACATGAAGGATGATAAAACTTATTCAACTCTGAATGGACCAAGTCTATGATCTTTATGCTTTACCACAGTTAAATTAAGATGACATTCAACTGATACTCAATGATCAGGAACACTATGCCCCATGACTCTTAACAAATATGAGCACCAGATTTTCCCATAACATTCAGGATCTAGTTACAATGCTTTCATTTTCAAGGAAGATTGTTGAATGTCAACAACAGAATCACATCACTGCCAGCCTATTATTCATAGGTCAACCTGTGGGGGACATTTATATCCATATCATAGTATGGGGTGTTTCAAACATGTGATTTCAATGTCTTTTTTTCTAGCTATGGTGCATATGAGAGATAGATGATAGGTAAATATATAATAGATTATTGGTAGATAACAGATGATGATGATAGGCCGATGACACTTTGTAGATAGATGATATGAACATGATATATTGATAATAGGTAAATGGATATATATGTGTATATATATAAATATATGACAAATGATACAAAGAAAGGAAGACTTTCTGTCCTCCAAATGCTTAAGAGCACCTAAGCTTTCAAAGAAGCATTTTTAAATCTTCGTGTCCTTTTCTAAGGTAACAGAAGAAAAACATCACCATTCTTTGTTTGTGTGTATCTCTTTGTGTGCACTCTACTCAAACCACAGTCAATTCTATCTGAAATGGTCTCCTGTCTCCAAGTTCTTCAACTTCTGTAACCACAGGGAGGACAATGGGTGATTCATACAGTGCCAGATTCACCTTAGTGTCACACTGGTTGCTGACTTTGATCTCTGTGATGTGAAGCACGTGAAATTAGAGTAATGTAATCTTTAAGCTTCTGACAAAACATGGATAATGCAAGAACTTGTTACATACATTCAATATACTAAAATCTATGTTTTATGTTTCTCAGCTGTACTGACATATTTAAGAAGCAATACAAATAGTCCAAGACCTTTGTTCTCACTCTCCATTATGTAACACAGGCATTTTTAGGAGCTAAAAAGAGGATTTTATCCTAATAAAATAAATAAGGGAGCTAGAAAGAAAGTAAATGATAAATAACTAAAGCTGGATTTATAATAGGCATGAGTGATGGTGACCAGGTAGAATTCTGTCACCTCAGAGCCACTTCTAGAATGCTCCACACTGAACTAAAAGCTGATATTTAGAGAAAGAATCTGACCTAAGGATGTGTAGCCATTTCTTCATCTTCTATGATGGGAAGGAACAACACCCTGTCTCTTGAGTGTACACTGTGCAGCAGATATTGTCCCAGAAGGAAATCTGGTGTTATAAATGGGATATGGAAGCTAGGAAGCTGAAAACAACAAATGTTGGCTACCCACAGAAACATGCATCTGCAGCTTCAAATTGGAAAACCTTATGGTAAAACCTCCAAATAAATCAACACTAGCAAAACCCTATTAAATGTTAAGATTTGTTAGACCTTATTCAGGCTGCCTAATCAATTTATAGAAACTTTACTTACATGTAATATAGATCAAAATCTTACTATGATATTTTTAACATCGAAAGTAACAGAAAAGTAAATCTAAAATGGAAGCATATACTTTCATTCTACTGTGGATTTGCACTTAAAGGATAAACACAGTACTTTAATTTAAAGCAATGGTAAATTCCTACCCTGTAAAATAAACAACTGGAACTCCAGATTGTAGGGGGAATTTAGTGCAGACCTCTGTGTTCGTATTACTTTATATGCCCAGGAAAACATCATACTGAGCATGATAAATTCACATAATGAGATTTCAACAAGAAACATAATTCTTACATATTTTTGTATATAATTATTTATCAGAACTTTACAAGATGATGATTTAGTGTTAACCAGTTTTGATAATTGCATTGTACAAATTATTTTGGGAAGATTACAATTATTGTAGCATTAGCACAAAAGAAATGAGAATCAGAGCTTAGTATAAAATATTGCTTATGTGGCTGTAAAGGGAAAAACACATACACTGAAGCATAGCATCCCCTAGATATCTTGAGACCTGACAAGAATTATTGTTTTCCCCATGTCTTCACTCTTTATTACCTTAGAGCTCTGGTGGACCCTACGGTGATATATCAGAACATTTAAGGATATATTATATGAAATCTTCCAAATGGTTCAGTTTGGCACCATCCCCATGAGACCAAAGGCTTTTCCAACAAAATAGATGCTTTTGCTATCTTCACCCAATGGAGTTCATTGTGGGTCCCCGCTGAATGTGATCCCAATACTTAGAATAGACCACAAAGACTGGACTTGAAACTAACTACAGGATATTTTCTTTTAGCAATTTAATCTCCAGGTCTTGGCCCATCATCAGTAACACAGGAACAAGTTAAAGAAGGAAAAACAAGATATAACATGTTAATGAGCAAATTTCAAAAACGACGCAAGATCAAATGCTTCCAGTTCCTTTAATCAGCTTCTTGATTGGCTTCACTGTTTGTGACCTTGTTTTTATAATTACACATAAAATGAAAGTCATTGGTTACTACTAGAAAAAAATATTAAAAACTTAAGACATGGGAGGGCTACAGAGTTGAAAGCTGGAATTCATGCCCTACAAGAGTTTATATTTTTAGAAATCAGAGTTGGGGAAGAAATCTGACTAAGAGTTATAAATGTCCATATATACATGGAGGTTGCTTAGTAGAAAAACCATTATATTTCTTTTGTGAATCCCACCCAGAAAGAGAAACATAGGAACACAAAACGCAAACATAGACACAAAGTTTAGTTCTGTATAAGTGTGGCTCTTAATAGAGAATTTAAAGATCAAGCAGAGTCTCTTGAGAAGTATTGTTTCTGTGTCACTGGACATACCCAGAACCAAGTAGGATGACCGACCAATAGTGTGCATTCAGGGCATTATGGAAACTTTATAAAAAGATAGTCAGTCTGTAAGCCTGGATATGGTCAAAATAAGGGTGATATGAAGTGCCATTTTCTTAACATTAATATACCTTTCTAAACAGAGTAGAAAGGATGCAGAAGGTGTGCAATGGAACTTGACTCTGATGGTTGTTTATTGCCAGTACAAGTTTTAATGCTTACCTAGCTGGATGAGAGTTAGGGGAAAGAATTTATCCATGGTATTGAAATTGGAACAGCAAAAAATATAAAGGCAGTGCAAAGAGTTTTCAAAACAATGTGGATATACATATGAATTCTGAAGAAGGATTTACATAAATGTGAAATTTGGATACAAAAATTAAAAAATGGGACTTTGAAAAAAAGAGTTCTACTTCTAAGCTGGGATTGAGAAACAGATAAACCAGAGGTAACTAGAATGAAGTGACAACACTGAGCCCAGCATTTACAATTGGGTCTAGATTCTTCCATTAAAGTATGTAAAATCCAGGGATAATTGCATCGCTTTGTTCTTACCTTAAATTTTACTTTTTGTTTAATTTGCCACACTCTAGCAACCTATATCTTGGAATTATCTTATTTTCATGTAACTCCCTCCAAATGTGTTTCTATTGATACATTGCAGATATTTGCCCCTTATTGTCCCTTTTTACTACTAACAGCTTTGTCTTTCCTAGTAAGCACATTTAAATGAAAACTGCTAAGTAGTATGTTTAATAGTAGGTTACTGAATAGAAAGAATGATGAGTCTCATCCACTTAACCAGCATAAGCTAATTTACAGTTTATCTTCAAGAGACTATATTAGAAGATAAAAGGCAGAAAGAGATTTTGGATAGCCTGAAGAGACTTACCCCAAAGCAGTTGAAAAGTTTAATTCTCTGTCCTCACAGTTTCCAGTGAGTGACTTGTGAAGCTTTGTTCTTTTAAGCCTTTTCAAAAAGTGCCTAGGTTTGAAATTATCTTAATAACAATTCCACAGTATCATTTTCTTTGTCACTGTGTTCTCTTTGGTGAGTATATGGAATGCTTTAAAAAACAATCGAATATGTTATACCCTAACTGATTGAATGCAGAAAACAAAACAGCTACCCTCTATTAAGTAAGGAAGACATTACTTTGCATTTATAAATACAAACAAGGTCATACTATATACCATTTTACCAAGCAAAGTCTCACACTTGTAATCCCAACATTTCTGAGGTTGAGGCATGGAGCTCAAGGAGCCAAGCTGGGTTGAGTTAAAGCAAGGTGGTTTCTGAAAACAAACAAAAGAAACAACCGACCTGATCAAACAAATAAGTAATACTGTAAAATTACTGGATAAAATGTAGTTGGCTAAAATGGTTCAGTGTTTAAGAGCATAAACTTTTCTCCCAAAAGACCCTAGTTCAGTACCCAGGACTCGGGTTCAAGTACCCAGGCTCACTGTGATCTTTACAGTCTTCTGGCTTCTTAGGGCACTGTACAAATTTGTACAAACCCAAAGATACGCACACACACACACACACACACACACAAATAAAAATTAAAATCTTTAGAAGACATGTGGCTTGACATGGTATAACATTTGTAAATGCAGCACCTGAGAAGCTCAGATCACACACACACACACACACACACACACACACACACACACACACACGCATGCACACAGGAATAAAAATTAAAATATTTTTAATATAATACTTTTATTGATGTGTGTTTCATATATCATTTTTCAATTCAATTTAGACAGATTCCCCTTTCCCTGCCCCCTGCCCGACCCCAGTTCATGCACTCTGCCATACATGTCCTGCATCTTTCTCTCAGTCTCTCCAAAGTTTTTCTCTGCAAAAATTTATTGCCCTAGGCAGAACTCAACTACATCAGTCCGTTCCTTGACCCAGTCCTCATGCTGCTGTGGTTCCCTCCCAACTCTACTGTTCCACAGTATGTCCGCGTACACATATTATATGTACCAGAATTATGCCCTCCATGAATAAGCTGTACATTAACTCCAGTATATGTCCAGGAGTTCACATTTTTCCTTTTAATTTTATATTACTCTAAAATAAGAATATGTACATTCTGCCCATATACATTAATTATCATGTCTGAAAGTAAGTGGTAAGTTAATTCTAGGGCTCATTATGAGATTCACATTATAACATCACAGTTGCTTTCAGATAGAAAGGACTATAACAATAACATTTCTCAGCTTGTCGTTCAATTAAGAGATTTGGTACTAGCATCCACAAATGAGGGAAACTATTCCGCGTTTGCTTTGTGGGGACTGTGTTACTTCACTTAGCATAATGTCTTTGAGTTCCATCCATTTACCTGCAAAGTTCATGATGTCGCCTTTCATTACCGCTACATAGAACTCCATTGTGTTGGGCTGGAGATATGGCCTAGTGGTTAAGAGCGCCGACCGCTCTTGCAGAGGACCCGGGTTTGATCCCCAGCACCCACATGGCGGCCGAGCTGTCTGAAACTCCAATTCCAGGAGAACTCCAGTTCCAGGGGAGTCCGACACCCTCTTCTGACCTCCACGGCATTGCACGTCACGGGTGCACAGACTTGCATGCAGACAATACATTCATACACATAGGGAAATAAATAAAATAAAAAAAAAAAGAACTCCATTGTGTTGATGTACCACATTTTTATTATCCACTCATCAGTTGAGGGGCATTTGGGTTGGTTCCAACTCTTCATTATTATGAAAAGAGCTGCAGTAAACATAGATGCACATGTATCTTTGCTGTAGGATGAGTCTTGTGGGCATATATACCCAGGAGTGGTATGGCTGGATCAGGTGGTAGGGTAATTTTGAGTCTTTTAAGGGTTCTCCACATTGCTTTCCATAATGGTTGTATAAGTTTACATTCCCACCAGCAGTGGATGAGTGTATCCCTTTCCCCATGACCTCTCCAGCATTTGGTGTCTTTTGTTTTCTTGATCATAGACAGTCTTATTTAGTAAGATGATATCTTAGAGTGGTTTTAATTTGCATTTATTTAATTATGAACGATGTTGAACACTTTTAAAGATGTTTCTCAGCCATCTTTACTTCCTCACTGGTGAAGTCTCTGTTCAACTCTTTACTCCACCTTTTGAGTGAGTCATTTGTTTTCTTTCTTTGTTTTTTTGAGTAGTTTATATATTCTTGATGTTAAGGTTCTGTCAGATGTATCACTAGTGAAGATTTCCTCCCATTCTGTGGATTTTCTCATCACTTCCTTGATTGTTTCTTTTGCTGTACAGAAGTTTTTGAGTTTGATGAGGTTCCACTTGTCAGCTGTTGACCTTATTTCCTGCACAGTTGTTGTTTGATTTAGAAAGTCTTTTCCTACTCCTATGTCTTGTAGATTGCTACCAACTTTTTCTCCTATCACCTTCAGAGGTTCAGGTTTAATATTGAGGTCTTTGATCCATTTCAAGTTGATTTTTGTACAGGGTGAGAGTTGGGGGTTTATTTTTGTTCTACATAGGGTGATCCAGTTTTGCCAGCACCATATGCTGCAGATGGTATCTTTTCTCCAATGAGCTGTTTTGGCTCCTTTATCAAATATGAGGTGGCTGAAATTGTATGAGCTCAAGTTTGTATCATCAACTTTGTTCCATTGGTCAATGGGTCTGTTTTGTGCCAGTACCAGGCTGTCTTTATGACTATAGCCTTGTGGTATAGCTTGAAGTCTGGTAAGGTGATTCCTCCCATGTGTTGCATTTCTCACTCAGGGTTGCATTAGCTATTTGGGGTCTTTTGTCTTTCCATATGAATTTAAGGATTTTTTTTCCAAGTCTGTGAAGAAACTCTCGGGGATTTTAATTGGGATTGCATTGAATCTGTAAATTAATTTGGGTAAAATGTACATTTTTACTATATTAAGTTTTTCAATCCATGAACACGGGAGGTTTTTCCATCATTTGATGTCATATTCAATCCCATTCTTCAGGGCTTTAAATTTTTTGTTGTAGAGATCTTTGGTGTCTTTGATTAGGTTTATCCCCAGGTATTTTATTTATTTATTTATTTATTTATTTATTTATTTATTTATTGAGGCTATTGTGAATGAGAAGGTCTCTCTCTTTCTTTCTTTCTTTCTTTTTTTTGGTCTTTTTGAGTCAGCGTCTTCCTTTAGTCCCAGCTGGACTGAAGCTTGCTCTGTAGACAAGGTGGGCCTTGAACTCACAGAGATCTGCCTGCCTCTGCCTCCCAAGTGCTAGGATTAAAGGTGTTCACCACGACACCTGGCTTGAGAAGGTCTCTTTTATTCCTTCTCCAGTTGCTTGTTGTTGGTGTAAAGAAAGGCTACTTTTTTAGGTTAATTTTTTATTCTGCCACTTTACTGAAACTCTTGTTTCCAGGAGTTTTTAGCATCCTTCAGGTAAACTATCATATTATCTGCAAACATGGATAGTTTGACTTCCTCTTTCCAGTTACTACTCTTTTAATTTCCCTTTCTTGTTTTATTAACTTAGTAAGTGTTTCAAGGACTATATTGAAGAGCAGTGGTGATAGGGGGCACCTTGCTGGATTCCTGCCTTTAAGGGGAATGGTTCTAATTTTTCTCCATATAGGGAGATGTTGGCTGTGGGTTTGTTGTATATGGCTTTGATTGTATTTAAGGATGTTCCATTCAATCTAATTCCCCTTAGATTGGATCTTTTCAAAGGCTTCTGGGGTATCAATTGAGTTGTGTGATTTTTGTCTTTCAGTCCATTTATGTGGTTTATGACATTTATTGATTTAAGTATGTTGTACGATCCCTGAATCTCTGATATTAATCCATCTTGATTATGATGGATGATCTTTTTGATGTGTGTCTGTATGAGGTTTGCAAGTATTTTGTTGATAATTTTTGCATCTGTGTTCATTAATGAGATTGGTCTATAGTTTTCTTTTTTGATTGTGTCTTTGCCTGGTTTGATATTAGAGTGATGCTAGCTTCATAGAAGGAATTTGGGAGATTTCCCTCTGTTTGAATCCTTCTGAAAAGTTTGAGTAGTAAAGACTATAAGACCTCTTTAAATGTTTTATAGAATTCTGCTGTGAAACCAGCTGGGGCCTCAGCTTTTTTTAGTTAGGAGGTTTTTTATTATATCTTCAGTTTCCTCATATGTTATAGGTCTATTTATGCTATCATCTCTTCTTGGCTAAGCTTTGGTGATTCCCAAGATTTCAGATATTCATCCATTTCTCTTAGGTTTTCAAACTTAGTAGAGTATAGGTTTTTGAAGTATTCTCATATGATTAACTGTATCTTTTCCTTGTCTGTTGTGATGTTTCCCTTTTAATCACAAATACTATTAATTTGGAGTTGCTTTTCTTTCTTTTAGTTAAAACTGGGCTAGAGGTCTGTCTATCTTGTTTATCTTTTCAAAGAACCAGCTTTTGGATTCCTTGATTTTTGTATTGTTTTCTTTGTTTCTATTTCATTGATTTCTGCCTTGATTTTTGTTATTTCTTCCTGTCTGTTGGGTTTAGGGTCCATTTGTTGTTTTCTTTTTTTATTTTTTTTTTCATTTGTTGTTTTCTTTCAAGTGTTTTTTAGCTGCAGTGTTTGATCATATATGTGTTCCCTTTCTTTTTTTTTTCATGTGGGCACATAGGGATATAAATTTGCCTCTTAGGACTGCTTTAAAAGTATCACACAGGTTTTGTATTGTCATTTTCATTTATTTTCATGAATACTTTTATTTCATTCTTTATTTCTTCCCTGACCCATTCATTATTCAAATTGTATTGTTTAGTCTCCATGTGTTCTTCTAGCTAGTTGGGCTTATTCCAATGTTAATATTGAGCTTTATTGAACTGTATTCTGATAGGATGCATGAAACAATTTCAATACTTTTCTGTTTGTTGAGACTTGTTTTGTGTCCCAGGTTGTGGTCGAATTTGGAGAATGTTCCATGGGGCACTGAGTAGAAAGTGTGTTTTCTGGTGTGTGGGTGGAATATTCTATAGATGTCTGTGAGGTCCATTTGTTGTACTATATTGCTCAATTCCAATGTCTCTCTGTTTATTTTTTGTCCAGGTGATCTATCCAGTGGGCTCAGTGGGATGTTGAAGTCCCCCATTATTAATGTGCTGGGATTAATCTGTGTCTTGAGGACCTGCAGAATTGTGTTTATATATTTCGGTGCACCTGAGTTTGGTGCAAGACATTTAGGATTGTGAAGCCTTCCTGATTAATTGTTTTTTTTTCATAAGGATGTAATGGTCTTTGTCTCTTCTGGTTGACTTTACTCTGATGTCTGTTTTGGCTGATAACTCCTGCATTCTTTTTGGTACCATTTGCTTGGAATATTTTTTTCCCCATCCTTTCACTTTAAGTTGGTGTCTGTTCATGAAGGTGAGATGGGTTTCTTGTAGACAGCGTATAGATGGATTCTGTTTCCTAATCTATTCTCCCACTCTATGTCTTTTGAATGGGGGTGTTCAGACCATTAATATTTAATGTTACTATTGAGAGCTATATGTTGCTTCCTTTCATCTTTTTTGCTTGCATTGTTAGTTTAGGTCTGCAGTTATGGTGGCTGTTATGCTTTTATTAATTTCTCTCTCTGCCTGCTTGGGGATGGATGCTCCTTTCCTCTGTTCTTTGAATTGCTTTGGTATTTTCTGAAGGGTTTGCTTTTGACATATATTCTTTCATTTTGTTTATGTCATGAAATATTTTTCTTTCTCCTGCAGCTATAATTGATATTTTTGCTGGGTATAGTAATCTGGTTTGGCATCTAGAGTTGTTTAGCTTGGGAATACTTTGGTTTATATTCTTCTGGACTTCATAGTTTGCAGTGATAAGTCAGCTGTAAATCTGATGGGTTTCCCCTTATATGTAATTTGTTGTTTTTCTCTAGTAGCTTTCAGTATTTTGTCATTGTTTTGAGCATCTAGCATTTTTAATATGATATGGTGTGGGGAATTTCTTTTCTGGTCTTGTCTATTTGGTGTTCTATGTGCTTTTCGTGTTTGTATGGGTTTGTCTTTTTTCAGTTTGGGGAAAATTTCTTCTATTATCCTGTTGAAGACCTGATCAATGCCATTGTCTTGGGATTCTTCTCTTTCCTCTATCTCTATGATGCAGAGATTTTTTTTTTACATAGTATCTCACATTTCTTTGTTGTTCCACTTGTGTTATTTTTTTTTAATTTTTCATAATCTTCACTTGAGCATTTTAGTTAGGCAGGGCCTGGGCTTGGAGATCTGAAGATAGCACCTACCACCCTTCTTTTCTGGTCAAAAGCTTACCTCATCTCAGGCCACTGATGCAACTTCCCTTCCTGATGAGAGCACAGCCTAAGACCATATATGGTTATATTCCAGCTTCATGACGAACACTAAAGACCCACTTTGTCCCCTCCCACTGCACCAAGTTTGCCCTTACATATTTTGTCCCACCATCATTACCTCATCTTCCTCTCCCCAGATCTTATAAAAGCCCTCATCCCCAGCTGTAGCACATACTCCCCTGGCCTCCCTCTCTGAGACCAGTGGACCCGCCTGGGAGCGTGTCCTAATAAATCTCCTTTTATACTTTGTTAATCTGGTTTGATCTGGCTTGTTTTGCACTGGAAAAAAGCCTTTCATCTTGGTGCCAAGCCCAGGAAGAGTTGAGCCCCTCAACTCAGTGGGCTTACCCCCAAACCCTTGAGGGTCACACACATGACAGCTCTAGACTCGGTGAGTCCACCCTTTTTGCAAGTGTCTTTCTGGGCTTCTGGGCTCTCGGGGTTTCTGTCCTCCGAAGTCACGTGTGCCAGGACAAACCCTCTTTTTCCGGGAACTTTGGTGGAATGGGAGTCGTCCCTTCCCCAAAGGCACTCTCTGTCTGGCCTCAGATCGTTACAGGGGACACTCTGTTCCGGTCTCTGGCTCCCTTCTGGCTTCTGATCACAGCTGGGGACGCTCTTTGCTGATCCTTGGCTTCCGGCACAGGCATGGGATGGGCAACTCTGAATTGAAACCTGGTCAGAAAACAACCCCTTGGCTGTTGCTACAAAATCTGTCTAAATTGGGGCTCTCCCAGGCCTTAAGCCCTAAACGTCTCAAGTTTTTCTGTTTTGTTGCATGGCCACAGTACCTGTTAGACAATCACTCTAAACAGCCTCCAGAGGATATTTTTGAATTCGGCATACTCTGTGACTTGAAAAATTTTTGCCAGAGCATGGGCGAGGCCTCAGAGCCACCCCATTTACAAGGTTTTTAGGCCCTCCACTCCTGCCCCCGGCTTTGGACCCTCCTGATACTCATAGGAAGTCATGGAGTCTGAGTCTTCCTTCCTCAATGAGCCGCTGAATCCCTGGCTCCCCTCCCGTCCCCTGCTGTCTGATCTCCCATCCACCATTCCCGTCCCTGATTCAATTTGACACAGTAGCCATTATTATATAATCACATCACATGGATACACAGTCACCATTTTTTTTTTTTTTTTTTTTCTTTTCGAGTCAGGGTCTCCCTGCAGGCCCAGCTGTCCTGAAACTCACTCTGTAGACCAGGCTGGCCTTGAACTCACAAAGATCCACCTGCCTCTGCCTTCCGAGTGCTAGGATTAAAGGCATGCGCCACCACGCCCGGCTAGATGACCAACTTTTAAACAGTTGAAAAAGCCAAATTTCTATGTCATTCTCAGAAACCATCAGTGCTTATCCAGACAGTAAAGTCTGCTTTGGTGCCCCATTTTCTGATTCAGCCTCCTTTGCCTCTTGTATTGTGCATGGTGCCCGTATTTCTTTCTTACCTTGGGTATAATCACTTGGACTGTCCTTTCCTTCCTTCCAGCTATTCAAGGCAGATCCTTTTAGGATCCATCATTCTCACCTCCTTTGGGAATCTCTTGACTATCCTAGCCTTTAGTTATCTCACTTCTGCCCTGGGTAAGCTGCTTTTAGCTCTAAGACTGATCCAATGCCAGCCACGCTCTTTCTTCTGGATGGAACTCCTGGAAATACCACTTGTGTATTTGCATGATGTTAAACATAACACGTGTTATTACATACACTCATTCCATGTAAATATCATGTAATAGTTGATGGATAGGTCTCATGGCCTGTTTCCAGGAGTCATTTTTAGCCTTATCTCCTCCCGTTTCTGACAAGAACTCTCTGCACTTGCCAAAGTGGAACATTTTCCAGCATATCTTTGATTCTTATCTCCTTGTCTTTAATTTATTCTCTCTTCCTGGAATTCTTTCTTTTATTATTCTTTCATCCTTACCTTTAGGAATTTTATCATTCCTTGAAAATAATAGTTCAGGGGCTGGAGAAGTGGCCTAGTGGTTAAGAGCGCTGACTGCTCTTGCAGAGGACCTGGGTTCGATCCCCAGCACCCACATGGCGGCTGAGAACTGTCTTTGACTCCAGTTCCAGGGGAATCCGACGCCCTCTTCTGACCTCCACGGCATTGCACAATATGGGTGCACAAACATGCATGCAGACAGTACATTCATACACATACAAAAATAAATAAATTTAAAAAACTTAAAAAAAGAAAATAATAGTTCAAACACTGCCTTCTTCATGAAGCTTTCTCCTTAGCACCCACAGCCTGCACTGATTGATCTTTGTCTTAAACCTCTATAAGCCTTAGGGAAGTTGTTCTCAATTGGTGATTTTGCTCCACAGAAACATTTAGTGTTATCTGGAGGCAGTTTGGATTGTTCCCAGCTTTTGGAGGAGGGTGCTATTGACATCTCATTGTAGAGGTCTGGGATGTTACTAAACAGGGCAATGCATAGAACAGCCCTATCCCACAACCAAGACTTCCCTGGCCTCCAGTGACTGGTGCTACCACCAACTGCCTTTGAATTTGTCCTGTTCATAGGCTTCTGAGCTCTAGTGATTTGAGTACAGACTGTGTCTCCCCTACTCAATTAAAGAAGAACTCCGCCGGGCGTGGTGGCACCCACCTTTAATCCTAGCACTCAGGAGACAGAGGCAGGCAGATCTTTGTGAANTGTAAATGACCTCTGCAATGTCTGAATGAAAGCATCTCCATGTATGTGCCTCTGGTCAGTACAACTTTTATAAACTGCCATCACCAAAATTAATTAGATCCTTATTCCACAGCTGAAATTCTCAGTACTGTGTGATCTGCAGACAGTACAATTAGGTTCTGTCTTCCAGGGATCACATGGGACAGTCCAAATGAAAACAAATTTGTTGGAGCTTGTTTAATGTCTATTTCCGTCTGCTGAAGACATGTGAAAATATCCTTCTGCAATTCAGAATTTATTTATATTTTTTTTTTTTAATATTTTTTTTTTTAATTTATTTTCGGTATGTGTATCAATGTACTGTCTGGACAACCATACTTAAAGCTCGCCTTGACCCTGCTTCCCCAGTGGCAGCCATGGTCTTGGCTCCTCACTTTATTTCTCAGTCTTTTCCAGATATCAAAAGAAATTAAATTAAAAAGGTGGAGGATTGTCCCCCACATTCCTGTGCAAGATTTGATGAAAAATGGCTTTTAAGTTATTTAGGCCGAGAGGAGGCAGCTGAGTCTTCCCGACGGGATCTGCTACAGCAAAAGGCGACGCTCCATGCCCAAGCCCTGGCAGCTGCTCTAAGGCGAACTTCATTCCCACAGAGGGACACCTGGGGCTCTGTCAAGCCCCATCCCGCAGGGGCCTAGCCTAAGTCTATTCCACCAGGAACCTGTTTCAAGTGTGGCCAGAGGTGGTCACTGGGCTAAAAACTGTCCAAACCCCAGGCTGCCCACCATGCCATGTCCTCTCTGCTGGCAACCTGGCCATTGGAAGTCTGAGTGCCTGAGGCTCGTCCTCTGGGCATCAGCACGGAGGTCCAGCCTCATTGCCCCAAGCACTCCAATCTCTTCCGGCCTCTGAATTTCTTTGCCTGGTGGAGGACTGATCCCGGCCAGACTTGGAGACCCCTTTGACCCTCGATGAGCCTAGGCTAATGCTCCAGGTAGTGGGAAAGTCCATCTTCTTCCTGTTGGACAGCTGGGCTACCTTTCTGTACTGACCTCACACTGTGGCCCTAGAGTTCCCTCAATTTCTGTCACTGGCGTGGGCAGGATCCCTACCCACTGTGTCCTCACAGGTCATTTTTTCACCCGTTCCTTCTTAATCACATCTGTCTGTCTAGTGCCCCTCCTGGGCCATGACATTCTTAGTCGCTTCTACCACCCTGGATTATCCAGCCCCTGCTCTCCCTGATCCTGTTGACCCTCAGGTCTGGGACAGTCCCAGTCTAGTAATCACTTCTCACCACTGCCAGTCATGATACACCTCAAGAACCCTGCCTCTTTTCCTTCCAGGCCTCAGTTTCCTATTTCTGAAACTCAACGCCGTCGGCTGAAGCCTACCATTATCTGCCTCCTATCTCCACTAATTAACCTTGCAACACCCCCATTCTTCCAGTTCATAAGCCCTCTGGCACCTACCATCTAGTTCAGGACCTCTATCCTAACCCTCAAACCTCAGTCTCCCATTTCACTGGGAGACTGGGCCTTCTTTACTACTGTGTCCTTCATACTTCCTTTTGCCTTCACATAGGAGGATCTGAAAACTAGGTCTGTAGCCAAATCTTGGCCTGAGATCTCTCCTCCTTTGACTCTGGTCCTAACACACCCTTCCAGTCATCTCAGGTCAGATGGAGCCAATGCCATATGAGACCTACAGCCTCCAGAGACAGCAGACCACATCCTCTCTTTTCTAGGATTTGTGGGCTTCTTCTGTCACTGGATTCCTAATTTTGCTGTCACAGTTGAACCCTTGTACCAGGCAGCTAAGGAGACCTCCACACGGGGCCTCTCTCCCATCCCACCATCGTTCACGTCTCTCTCCTTAGGATCCCTCCTGGCTCCCCTACTTCTCCTTAGGATGCCCTCCTGGCTGCCCCTACTTCTCCTTAGGATGCCCTCCTGGCTGCCCCTACTTCTCCTTAGGATGCCCTCCTGGCTGCCCCTACTTCCCCTGAGGATCCCTCCTGGCTGCCCCTACTTCTCCTTAGGACGCCCTCCTGGCTGCCCCTACTTCTCCTTAGGATGCCCTCCTGGCTGCCCCTACTTCCCCTTAGGATCCCTCCTGGCTGCCCCTACTTCTCCTTAGGATCCCTCCTGGCTCCCCTACTTCTCCTTGGGATTCCTCCTGGCTGCCCCTACTTCTCCTTAGGATCCCTCCTGGCTGCCCCTACTTCTCCTTAGGATCCCTCCTGGCCGCCCCTACTTCTCCTTAGGATCCCTCCTGGCTGCCCCTACTTCTCCTTAGGATCCCTCCTGGCTGCCCCCCACCCCCCACTTTGGCTCTCCAGGACTCTTCATTCCCTTTCTACCTCTTTACATACAGAAAGTTGGGAATGGCCACAGGGGCCTTAGCCCAACCCGTTGAACCCTCATACTGGGCAGTAGCCTTTCTCTCCAAACAGCTTGACCCCACTATCTTCCTCTCTTCCCCTCTCTGCTCCTACCTCAGTGGAGTCCACAACCACTGACCTGCCCTCTCACACCAGGGGACAGTGTTCTCCTTAAAACTTTATCTTCTAAGTCTCTTGATCCCAGGTTGACTGGACCCCACATTGCCATCCTTACTACGACATCAGCAGCTGAACTTCTAGGCCAGCCACACTGGTATCATTTATCCAGACTCAAGAGAGACCCAAACCCAGGATGGATGGTCCATCAAACAGCTGGGACCCATGACTCTCAGGTTTTCCAGAGACCCTCAAAGACAGGTCTAAATCATCGGGCATGGCAGCCCTCACCCTCTGTACCTTCACCCTCGTCTCCCTCTTTTCCTGGTTCATTGTTTTCCTCCCACTGCACCAGGTTCTCCTTCACATGCTTTGTCTCACCATCATTATTTCATCTTCCTCTCCCCAGAACTTATAAAAACCCTCATCTCCAGCCAGAGCATGGGACTTCCCTGGCCTCCCTTTCTGAGACCAGTGGACCTGCCCAGGAGTGTGTACTAATAAACCTCCTTTTGTACTTTGTTAATCTGTTCGATCTGGCCTGTTTTGCATTGGAAAAAAGTCTTTCAGTTTCATGTTATCCTGCAGGTCTGATATTCTATTTTCTGCTTTTTCCATTATGCTTCTGAGGCTTTCTCCCATCCTTTCCTGTTGATTGGATGAGTGTTCCATTTCCTTTTTTACTTCTTCCTGTAATTTCTTTAGTAATTAAAAATTTCCTTTTTGAGCTTGTCATTCTCTACTTGTAGCTCCTTGCTTTGCTGGTCAGTTTTTTTTCTTTTCTTTTCTTTTTTTTTTTTTTTCATTTCAGCCTAGGATCTTTTCAGTGTTTCCACTTCCTTCCAGTGTTAGTCATTCTCTCCCTCTAGTTCTTTTCAGAGTTTGGGTTTCTCCTCCTCTAGTTCTTTCTGAAGTTTATCATTCTTTCCTTCTAGACCCTTCCTGAGTCTTTTATTCTCTTCCCTTCTTTGATTTCTTTGAATATGTCTATGACTGTTCTTCTAAGTTCCATGTCTTGGTTTCTTTCCCGGGAGATTTCATTGTAGGGACCTTCTATAGGATTGGTCACATCTGGTGCGGATTTATTACAAGATTTTCCCCTGTTATTTTTTCATTGCAGCTTCAGCGTGTGGGTTTATTTTTTATTTGGATTCTGGTGCTAATTTCAAATGTTAATATGGAGGATTAGTTGGTCACTCACTGTGCTTCCTGCCATTCAGTTCTTCTACGATTGCTGTCCCATCTAGAATTACTAACACTGTGCTCAGTGGATCCTCAGCACTGCAGCTCCACCAGCTTACTGAATCCTCTGCACCACTGGTGTGTGCTGGGGGCTATCCCTGAACATGGCTAGGTGGCTCCACCCATGTCCATCATGCTGGGGAGGGGCATGGTGTCCCTCCTGGTTCCTGAACCCCAGGCCTCTGGTGATTGCCCTTGTCACCTGCACCTTTTTGGCCCACCTGGAGTGTGTCAAAAATTAAAATCTTTAGAAGACATGTAGCTTGACATGGTATAACATTTGTAATTGCAGCACCTGATAAGCTCAGAAGAGAGGATTGGCAGGGCATTCTAGGCTAGCCTGGGCAAGACCCTGTTGCAAAACAAACAACAAAAACATATATTACTCATGGTAACATGTAGGAGTTTGAGTTTATTTTTTAAATAAGTTTGTACAAGGAACAAATGCTGTCTGTTTTAATTTTTCACTAGTGAATGCTGATTGACACAATCCAAATAAGCAATTAGACTTTGGCACTAAAAAAAAATCAGGAGTACAAAGAAGGTATCTTGGGACCAAAGATATTGAGAACTGCTGTTCTGTAGAATTACAGATGCTTTGAGGCATTCTGAATCTCAAAAGCCCCTAGAGACACAGAAATTCTCTGCAGATCTGTTCAAAGAAGTGTGCGAGGCAAAGACTGTCTTTGCAGATGTGGCACGCTCCCATGCATGTTAAATTTAACAAGATTTATGCTCAAATTTAGTTTGCTAAAGAGTGCTGAACACTGTCATTCTCTGTACACATTTCCACATTTGGAAAGCTGTGAGGGGCTCTCCATATTAGCTGTAGATTCCACCCATGAGCACTGACCACTATATTGAGATAAATACTTCATGCTCTTAGGCTTGATGAAACTACACAATAAAGCATCCAATTAACTGTTCTTGGTTTATTCCCATGTTGGCTATGAAATCATATAATTATAATTTAACTTTCCTATAGGGGGAAAATATGCTGATCAGTAAATAGAAGTAGTCTGTCCTTTTGATAGCTATATGCTTTATTTAATAATAATTAGGTCTCAGTTGGTTGACTTATAAATTAGTATCTTGTGAATGTGGTAAGCTTGGTTTAATCTGCCAGAGGCTGATTTAGGGTGCGTGAAGATTTACCTTTTTGAACCTATAAAGCTGGGTATCCTGGGCTAGACATGGAATTCCAGACGACCTTATTCTTCTCTCTTGATTAGATTCTGTTTCAAAATTTGCAGTGAATTAAGGTCTTTTTATTGTGGCTTAGAGCTTGTTACAAGATACCACAAGGCCACCTACCTTTGTAGACACCCATATCAACCTGCATCTATGATAAACATACAATGTTGAAGTCTTTGCTCTGTATACAGATTTTTTTTTTTTTTTGGTCTTTTTGAGACAGAGTCTCTCTGTAGCCCCGGCTGTCCTGGAACTTACTCTGTAGACCAGGCTGGCCTTGAACTTACAAAGATCCGCCTGCCTCTGCCTCCCAAGTGCTAGGATTAAAGGCATGCGCCACCACACCCAGCTTGTATACAGATTTTTAACAGGATTAATTTACGTTTCCTAAATTTCGTGAGGAAACATCATCATTTGATTTCATTCAAACACTAAAATGCAACTAAGGTGTGACTCACCCAATTGATCTCCATAAAAATGCTTTTAAGGTTTTTAAGCATTAAACACTTGGAATGGTATTGAACTTTTGAGCTGTAAAGATCATTTTTATACTAACACTTTACAGCCATGATTTCAATCACCAAGATGAATGTTTCAAATTAGCAGTCCAAAACCCAAACCCAAACAACAGCAACAAAAAGCCATTAACCTTTTCAGGTAAATTATATTATTTTCTGAACCGTGAAGTATATAAATGAAAAAAAAAAAGTTGTACACACAGAAATGATGCTACAGTTAGGTCAGCGTTACAGGCTTGTGTTTTCTGGAATGATGGATCTGTGTTGAGGATTTGTAATCTTCACAGGCTTGCCCCCAGCACATGTGTTTCACTATCTTTTGTTGTGATGGCCATGGCTCCTGTCAACCTGTGTTAACAAAATAAAGACAAATATTCACAGGGTCACAGATTCACCTGCTTCATGTAATCAGTTAGTGCCAGAAGTGTGGTTACCTTCAGGACAGTAGCAGTCCTTTCTGAGAAACATTTCCCTCCAAATCATTCCTGTTCTCCATATTGTGTCTGGTTCTCTGGGTGGATACACATCAACAGGGAAGCCAGCAACATCATGGTTTCCTAACCTCAATGCCATTTTGGAACTGTTCCTTTGATAAATACTAAAACATTCCAGTATCTCCTATCCACTCAAAACCAAAATAATTAGCCACATGAATTCTATTCTGAGAAGGTCTGAACAAAAATTCACTGTTAAAGATTGATTTCCATTCATATGAAAAATTTACACACAGTGAAAAAATTGCTGTGCGCACACATATTCCTAGGATCTTGCCCACAGGAAATGTTAAGAGTTTATCAGGCAGAACTGTAAAAAGATATGTCTGGTCAGTATTAAGAAGGCTGAGGCTTTGCAGTTTTTCCACAATGTCAGCTGGCTTATGGAGAGGGAAGTAAGCACTCTGCTATTCTCAGAGGGAGCTAGAAACTGTCACTGTGTTTGAAAAGCCTGGAGAGAATTCAAGTCAAATAGGGTAAAAGGTAGTGATAGAAGGATAAGGACCTCTCTCGGCAACTGTGCAGATCACAAGCACAGCAAAGTCGGCTCTCTGTATATTTTCTTGCTGCAGACCATAGCCCAGCAGCAATGTTTTAGCTTTCTAAATCAAAAGCAGTGTTGGGCCCTGGGCTGTGGCATATCATTGTGCTGTAGTTTTACCTTTAGTTGCTGGCATTATTGTTTAAAACACTCCTTAATTAAATTTACCTGAATCAAAGTTTTGCATAGAAAAAGTCTGCATAGAAGTTTTTCTACCTAGCATTGAAATGTGTTTTAGGTTTTGTAGTAGTTTTGTAGAAAAAAGCATTTCAATGTAAAATTTGATATATATATATATATATATATATATATATATATATATATTCTGGAGCTAAATGTCAGTGTCAGAGTGCTTGTGTTTTCTCCACATTTAAAATGCCTTGGGTTCAATACACAACATTGTAAGCAAACAAAATATATGTGTAATGTAAAAAAAAGAAGAAAAAATCTATATATATATATATAAAATCAATGATTAAGCAGTATACACATAATATGTAAGTTGGGATTTACTTCTTTAAGTTTAAGAAATAAAATAAAAATAATTTTATTTTTCCAGAGCATACAATTGATTGATAAATATTAGCAGATTCTTTCTACAGATCAAATATTAACATACACAGACAA
This sequence comes from Rhizomys pruinosus, assembly GCA_009823505.1. Classification (NCBI taxonomy): domain Eukaryota; kingdom Metazoa; phylum Chordata; class Mammalia; order Rodentia; family Spalacidae; genus Rhizomys; species Rhizomys pruinosus. The sequence goes on from VZQC01013302.1 coordinate 4,321,963, forward strand.
CAATTAATAAGAACATAAATGACTTTGAATTAAGTACAAAAATAATAAATTACTCAAGTCTTATGTATTTTCCTTATTGTAAGTATTAATGAAATCAATTCATTTAGAATTTATTTGTTGAGCAATAGACTATAAGGAGAATAAAATAAAATATAATTAATTCTGATTTTCAAAACTTGCTTAACCAATTTTAATGTAGTGCAAACTAATAAAAAAATTAAAGAATTGTGGTTTAGACAAAATTATTTTTTCTAGAAGTTAAACCTCATAAAATAATCTTTGAAACACACACAGCACACACATATATGTGTGTGCTGTGTGTATGTATATATATTATATTATATATAATATATATAAGCTTTGACTAGCTGAGGATTCTTTAATTATTATGAGTTATTTTTTGATCAATGGCTTTATTAAAGTTGCCTCTATCCTGGAACTTCGTATTTTTGTGCCAAGATCAGGACTTTATACTGTGCCTGATTTCCATCTGCCAGGAATGTTTCCTCAAAATACCTTTCAGTATTATTTATTCCAAATAGGTCCCTTTGATCTTCTCAGGTGCAGTGGAAGGGAGAACATTTGGTTTCTCTGCTGGGTTGCCTTAGTGGTGGAATCGCTCACAAACCAAGAGTGGTGCTAAGGAACTCAATCATCCTATCTCATTATCATATCACCAGTGTAAGGCACAGATGTTGAAGTTTCAAACTTGTAACACAGTTTATTGAATTATATTCACAGTTAAAGTTCTAATTTATATCATTCATTGAAGATGTCAGTGACTTACAATCACTGATCCCTGACTGATTGCTCTTTCATTTTCATTCTACCTTCGTTTGTTTTCCTTTATAGGTCTAAAGATTATCTGAGTAGTTCTTATTTTTTAAGTACAATTTGGTTTATCTACTCTAAATTTCAGTGTCAATACCTTGTAGCATATTTGCTTCCTAGGCCATTTTGTTCACTTTGTGGTCAGTCTGGTACTTTCTTGATCTTAACCCTAACTGTACCTCAGTTTTATGTGTATATAGATGACCCACAGGATGAGTCTAAATTGACTGTCATGCAAAATGAAACACGGCTATTTCTCATTTCATTTTATAGAAACATGCCAGTTTTAAAGATGACATTTTTATTTTTCTATTCTTTTAGATTTTATTTTAATAAACTAATTAATCGTAGTGCTGAAGAGCAAAACTTGGGCCTTACCACATAGTAGACAAGTGTTCTGCCAGTGAGCTACCCCCTGAGTTGTTCTTTTATTGTTGAGTACATTAAAGGATAAGCTATGAATTTCTACCATGTGACCAATATTCTAGCTTCTAGCAATATGGATGAGCTTTACTTATATTTGACTTTATGGACATATAATACCTCGGTATATTTATTCTTTGCTCTGTTGTCTTTCAGAATTGTGTCATCCATGGTTCTTGTACATAATGGTGTTTCAAAATATTTTCTGTCCTATGGTACTTTATTTTAATATCATTCCATTATTTATTTATTTTTCTCCTGATAAAAGTTTAAGACTCTTCATTATTACAAATAATGCTTCTATAGCCATTAGTGTACTCATTTCATATCTATATTAATAGTTTTTATTTGGTATGAAGGCAAATTGACAGAATATTTGTTGATAGACAATATCAAGTTTTAAAAGCTCTTTTCATGCTATAAATTGTTGTTTCATTACCCTGATTACGAGATTATTCTTAGTTCTTTTTATGTTAGAAACTTTGTTTGGCTGGATGTGCTGACCTATTTTATCAACAAATGCCAGGGGTTCTCCACTGGGCATCCCTTCCAATGTGCTATTGTCTTACTCTTTAACTCTCACCTCTTTTACTCATTTTTGCCTCCTATTTTAGATATTCAAGGGTATGAAGGAATTGTGCTTTTCAATGAACTTTCTTGAACTGTGAAGCTGTGTGTTTGCTGTGTTTGTATTTACTGGTCCCCGGATAGTTTCTTTGATAATCTCATGCCTTTACCTTAATTCCTGGAATTCTCTTTATATTCCCTATAGTAGTCTTATTTAACATATACAGAAACAAGTATACTTTTCTTCACTCTAAGCTTCACTTTTACTAGTTTAATGATTTCATGAACAGAATACCAATTTTCTTTATGGCTACCATGTAGTTTAAATATATTTACAGACTTTAATATCAGAGAGAAATATGCTGTAATAATGACTATAGTTTATATTATTTCTCTTATTTAGGTCAACATTTCTTGTGAAAACTTTTCAATTTGAAATGAGTGGGATTAAATTTTATATGTGGATAAGTAGCTTACCTTGCATCATTTCTTAAAAATCCTTCCTATATTTTTTTAGAATGACCTTAATTGCGAACCACATATGAGTACTAGATTCAGAGATTGTTGTTCCATTGATCAGTTTCTCAATTTTTGCATCAGGAGCATATTGACCTAATTCAAAAAGTGTTTTATTATAGTCATTCAGTTCTAAAATGTACTTCTTCTAGCTTTCTTTTCTAAAACCCACTCCAGTAAGTATTCTTGATTCATTTTTTATTTACATGTGACTTTTTTTTTTTTTTTTTGGTCTTTTCGAGACAGGGTCTCCCTGTAGCCCTAGCTGTCCTGGAACTCACTCTGTAGACCAGGCTGGCCTTGAACTCACAAAGATCCACCTGCTTCTGCCTCCCAAATGTTAGGTTCAAAGGCGTGCGCACCACGCCCGGCGTTTTACATGTGACTTTTAAAAGTTGTCAGTGCTCTCATTCACCCTACCAAAAACCAACCTTAAGGGATTCTAGGATATTCTTCTTTCTGTTTGTTTGTTTGTTTTTGAGACAGGGTCTCCCTGTAGTCCAAGCTATCCTGGAACTCACTCTGTAGACCAGGCTGGCCTTGAACTCACAAAGATCTGCCTGCCTCTGCCTCCCAAGTGCTAGGATTAAAGGCATGTGCCACCACACCCGGCTAGGATATTATTATTCTTAAAATACTTCATATGTCCCTGGGACCAAAGTGGAAATGGTTTTATCTTGTACAATTTTTTTTTTATTGATGCTTTGTGTATTTCATACATCATTTTCCAATTCAGTTCAGGCATATATCCGCTTCCCTTCCCCACCCCACCCCTACCCATCCCAGATCATGCATTCTGCGGTAAGTTTTCTGCATCTTTCTCTGCTTTTTGTTTGTTTTGTTTTCATTTTTTTAACGATAAGTGATAATTGTGAGTACAAGCATCCTTCATGTAAAACCAATTTGCAAGCAGTTGTGCCCAAACCCACACAGCTCATGGGTCCCACCATCCAGCAGGGGGGCTTGTATGTTCAATCAAGTTGATAGACTGGACACTCATTTGATTATCTTGTACTATTTATCTTGTAATTCAGGCTGCAGCAGTTTAGAAAGAAAAGCTATCAGCCAGGCGTGGTGGCGCACGCCTTAATCCTAGCACTTGGGAGGCGGAGGCAGGGGATTCTGAGAGTTAAAGACCAGCCTGGCACAAGCAGTTCCAGGACAGCTGGGGCTACAGGGAGACCCTGTCTCAAAAAGACAAAAAAAAAAAAAAAAAAAAGTTATGAGAAACTCACAATTTACTGGGAATTTGTGGAAACTCACAAATTACTATAAAAAATTTAAGATCCTTGCTTAAAAGGTAATCTAGAATAGCTACATAGTGAGCATTTGTAACTGTTCCACATTGCATAACCAGGTCAATCAAGACAATATAACAGTCATTTCTGTACTGCCTGAATAAGCTGAATAAGATCCATGTCATAAAATCTATGTCTTAGAGAACTGATTACCTCTAGGCTTCTTTTTGGTCACATGCTCACTTGAGTGGCAGCAACTCTTTGGAACCACATACAGAATAATCAGTTGACCCTATCTTTTCTGCAGCCATCACTGAGCTACACAGTGTTTTACCATGCTGTGCCCTTTAACCATCCTGATTGCTGGAGCACAAACCTTGAACTCTTTCATTTTACATCCTATAATTATGCTTTTCAGAATTTGAAAGTGATGCTATGATATTGTTCTACATTAAAGTGAAATTCTTTATGAACTTATCACAGTGCGTGCTTTAACCAGTGTAAGCCTTAAAATTAGTTAAAATATCATGTTCTTTTTTGAAGATAATTGAAAAAAAGTTATATTTGGATTTTTTTCTGGAAATTTCAGCTTCTGAACAGTCTTAATTTATTTCATGAAAATCCTGAATATCAGAATGAACTGTAATGCTTTTCTTGAACTTGGGGTTAAAATATCAGAAACTATTATGTATACTACTTATACCACATATGTGGTTTTTGAGAATATGTTTGTATCACGTTCTGTCTCTTTTCTTTTACTCATCCTCTACTGCTGGTCTCATTTTCTTCACTTTATTTTGTTACACTGTCCTGCTAAGGTGTAAAGCAACAGTGGAGAGTTTGAAAAAAAAGTAAAAGAAGCCCCCTCTGATTTTTCAATTTTAGAAGAGAGGAGATCAGGCCAGGTCTAAATACCAGGGACTAATGAGGAATTGTCTAGCATTGAAGTGCTTCCCTGAGGCTGGGCTTGAGTTACTAAAACAAAATGCTCAGGTGGAGATGGACAGAACTACACACTATCATGCAGAAATGGCTGATCACTACTGAACAACTCACATTTATTTTCTATCTTAAATGATGTATAACTTTGCTGAAATATCTCTTTATAAGCCATAGAAGATAAAAAAAATTTTCATATGTAAAATCTTTTCTGTCACGTATCTACCAAATGCCTGAAAACACAGAGAAAATTTAAATTGCATGTATGTATCAGTGGAAGAAATGTTTGTATCAATAAGTCATATATGCAAAACTAACACAGCATCGTTTTCTACCTGTGTCTCTTAAATTCCTTAAGAAGTCATTTTCAAATCAGTAAGATAAGTATTTGATTAGATAACCACTAGGTTGCCTTCATGGTCTTAAGCTGAATACTTTAATTATGTGTGCCCGCTGGTGGCTGAGTTTTCTCAGAGTATTGCATGGACAACCACAGTGTTAGCTAAAATGTTTAATGCATGACTGGATTGCAATTTGCATTGCTTAAATTTAAATAAAGTTAAAATCACATATACCTCGCCAAAATTATTATTCTCAAAATATCTTTTTAAATTTCTCCTCATTCTATTTATTCAAAACATAATACACTAGAATATTAATTAATAATCTGTTTTACAGATTGAAATAACAGACACTCTGAAAATATAACTCTAAATTAAAAATTAAAATAGCCTTAGCAATTCCTTTCATTTTATCCAAGAATATTCTGATCCTGATGTGCTTTTTTTCATGTATGACAAATATTCTAGAGATATCTACATAATGCTATTATAAGATTATGCAGTTCAACCAAAGTAACATTATACTCAGGTTGTTTAAAACTAAACATACGGTATTTTATGGGACTGTGCTCTATTTTTGAGAGTTTCATACATGAATATTATATTTGAATTATTTCCAAACCTTCCAGTCCCCCTCCAAATCTCCTTATTCCGCCTGATGGTACTGTACTTTCTTAGCTAGTTGTGTAAGGAAAGGGTGATTACTCGAAGTGTGTAAAAGTCTAATAAAATTACTAGATAAATATATTGTGAATTTTAAAAATATTTAATTTAATTTTGGAAATAGCTTTTGGTAGAACACACAAACTTCTGATGGATACTTAAATATAGATGTATCCTTTAAGAAGAGTGAAAATTGTTGAGAACAAAGGTTACTGTGGAATTGTACAGAAAATATTTTTTATGTTTGTAAATGTTTAATATTTTCTGAACAAATTCCTGGGCTAAGAGAAGATTTAATCTATACAAAAATGATTAAAGTAAACAATAAGAGCTCTGGAAATATTTAATTTCCCAGAGGTGTGCATTCACATATCAAAGTTGAATGAAACCAAATCAAGAAGACTTTTCCAAGGTTATGAATCTGGAAAAATTTGTCTTTTAACACCTCAGAGTCTATACCCCAATCACTTATCTATATTCAAAGAAAAAGAACAGAATAAATATCTTTTTATCTTCTTAAGTGAGAAAAGTATGGGGAGACATAGATAAGTTAGCTGTTCTCTTTTTTTTTTTTCTATAAGGGAGTAATTTTAGTGTTGTACAAGACTCAACTTTTTGTGAATAGTCAGGATCTGTTCCATATGTATGATGACTATGTAAAGAAGAAGAAAATAAAAAATTATAAGCATCAAAACTTAGGGCTTCTCTGAAAGAGTGAACATCAGGTCTATGTTCTTGTAAAAAATCTTTTGTCATTCAAATTTCTTTCAACTAGTATATGTACATTTGTTCATTCATCTATGTTTCTATTTAAATTTGAAATACAAGGAACACCTCGTAGATTAAAAAGAAGTGCCAAACCATGGCATGGTGAAAGGAAAAAAATCATAAGGTAGTAAGTCAAAAAATAAGCAATTGACTAAACAAACAAATGTTTCTGTACGCCAGTCTTCCAGAAAACCACAGCACAGTGATAAAAATAGATGATAAAAGATATTTGGTCGCTTTAGTCAAGAAAGTCCAGAGAATTTTCTTCAGAGATTGATTTGATATCTTCCTGAAAGAGACAGGAATATTTTCTTAGTAGAAAAAGACTTTGATAGACATCCTTTACAATGATTAAAAGGGGAAAGTATTTGTGATAAAATATCTTGAGTAATGGAGATGACAGTGAGCTAGTGAGATTGCTTATGACCTTATGGAGTGTAGTGACAGACTTCTTTAATCTCAATGTTCAAAGAATGGCTGGAGGAAGATCAGAAATTCCAGGCCATCTTCAGCTAAAGGTCAACTTGGAAGCCAGTCTAGGATATATGTCACAGTCTAAATAAATAATTAAATAAAATATATAATAAACATTACCAAATTAGCCAAAATTATTTATAAAAAATTATTTATAAAAAATTATTTATAAAAATGTTTCTGCTTGGAGTAAATTACCTTCAGTTTGATTCTTGTACAGACACAGATATATTCTGATCTTGGGAAATAGGAGCCAAGGTGAAGATATCAGTCAGTTACTGAACTTGCAGTCTCTTGTGTAAACAAAAGTTCTGTATAGCAGAATAAACATTTCTAGCAATAAAAGAGGAGAGCACATTCTAAGAAATGATTAAAATGTATAGAGAGTACATAAACCAATAGCAGTTATTTGCTATATCATCATCATCATCATCATCATCATCATCATCTCATTTGGTTTTGCTTTCTTTTGAGGTAGGGCATTCCAATATAATCTTGCTGGCCTTGAACTTGTGACAGTCTTCCTTTCTTAGCTTTCTGAGTGCTGGGATTATGTTTCATAAATCATTTATTATCTTCAAATATGCATTGGTATGTATGGGTGCCATCCTTTCATATTGCTTTACATGCATTAAGCTAACACACCACCATTATGACAAATGCATGAGTAATGTACTCTGCTGCCATGTTAGAAGGGCTGCATGATGACTACACAATGAGAACTTTAACCTCCACAGTAATCCTATGGGGCTACTGTCCTAAATCAAATATGTTGTAGACTGAAACATCATTAATTGACAGAAATCTGTATAAGAATTCATTACTATTTAATGCTTTATATCATCTTGATTACTTTTAAAAATATAATACAAATAGTTTTGAGCTTCCTATGGGTGATTAGGCTATTTCTTAGTAAAACAAGTAAATCTTTTTAAAATAATGAAATAGTTTTAGTTAATGATTAACTATATTTAAGTAGATTGTTTTATACATGTAACACACACATATATATGTATCTGAATATGCACCAATATAATATATACATATATTATATATATATAGTATATAATAATATATATAATTATATATATTATATATCCCTAGGTAACTTCAGTTTTTAACACTTTATTTTTTAGTGATAAAATATACCTCACATTATGTTGATTATTTATCTTACTGCTTTGACCAAATATCTGACCAAAGCAACTGAAGAAAAGAAGGATGTATTTTGGGGTAATCATCTGAAGGTACAGTTTGTTACCACAGGGACGCCATGTCACCAGGAACTTGAGGCATTTATTCACTTTGCTTCTGCAGTCAAGAAGAATTGAGGATCTAGTGCTGAATGACAGCTGCTGGGTGGGGAAGAGTTGGTGTCCTTTAAGGGTCTGGCCCTTCATATTCAGTCACTATGGTCCAAGGCTGGTTCTGCACCCAAGGGTATTGAAGCAAGAAAAACTGGACTTCGTGGGGGAAATAAAAGGAAAAGAACATAAATGAGTGTGATTAGGGAAGTGAGGGCAGATATGAAAGGAATGATTAAAGGGGAGAATATGATAAAATGCACTGTATGAAACTCAAGTAATTAAAAAATGAAGAGGAAGCAAAGAGCAATGAATACTTGTGGTTAATTTGCCTTCTCCCTTCTTTTTTTTTTTTTTTTGGTCTTTTTGAGACAAGTCTCCCTGTAGCTCTGGCTGTCCTGGAACTCACTCTGTAGACCAGGCTGGCCTTGAACTCAAAGAGATCCACCTGCCTCTGCCTCCCAAGCGCTAGGATTAAATGCCCGGCACCTGTCTTCTCCTTTTTGTTCTGTCTAGGACCTTCATCCATGAAATGGGACTTCTCACATTTATAGGGCACGTCTTCCCATTTCAAGAAACCTATCTGTATTAGTCAGGGTTCTCTAAAGAAACAGAAGTAACAGGACGAATATATATATAGCTATATACAATTTATTGATTTGCTCATGTGACAGAGTTCAAGGAGTACAATAGTAGCTGCACCACACTGGAAAGGCGGAGAGAATCCAGGGAACAGCTCAGTCTGCAAGGTTGGATGTCTTAGTAGTCCCAATCTAGTGCTGAAGGCCCGAATGGATTCCAGGAGATCTGCTGGTCTCAGTACATGCTGGGATCCGAAAGGTTGATCACAGCAGCAAGACAAATTCACCAGATGAGAGAGGCAAGCCGCAGGAGAAAAGGGACCAGATCCTGCCATGGCCTTTTATACTGCCTGCAGGCAGAAGGTAGCGCCCATATTTGGGGTGGGCCATCCGGGTTGAGGTGGTCCAATCCAAACATCCCTTTTCTCTTATTTGTTCCTTAGTCCAGTCAAGTTGACACACAGGATTAACCATCACACTATCCAACTAAACCTTCATAAACATAACCAGAGACTTGTTTCCAGGGTGATTGTAAATCCTAACCTGTAGACTAACTTAAGCATCACAAAACAAAATTTAACCATTTGAAAATGTTTACCACTATGGCATTAAGAACACTCACTGATGTACAAGCATTCACAAATAGCCTCAGAACTTGTTTTTTTTTTTATATCTTTATTGATGAATTGTGTATTTCATCTTTCAGTCCAATTTAGACACATTCCCCTCTCCCTGCCCCCATCCCACCTGTCTTCATGCCTTTTGCCATACATGACTTGCATCTTTCTCTCAGGCTTTCCAAAGTTTTTCACTGCAGAGGCTTGTTTTGGGCAGAGTATAACTGTATCATTCCATTCTTTTTTTAATTTTTTAATTTTTTTATACTTTTTATGTGTTTTCATATGTGTATGAGTGTACTGTCTGCATTCAGGTTTGTGCCCCCGTGTCATGAAATGCCACAGAGGTCAGAAGAGAGTGTCGGATTCCCCTAGAACTGGAGTTAAAGACAGTTTTCAGCCGCCATGTGGGTGCTGGGATCGAACCCGGGTCCTCTGCAAGAGCAGTCAGTGCTCTTAACTGATAGGCTATCTCTCCAGCCCCTCATTCCATTCTTTAACACAGTCTTTATGTTGTTGTTTTCCCTTCTCCTTTGTATTGCTCCAACAAATGCTTATATAATCATCATATATACATCAAAATTGTGACCTTTGGAATAAACTGTACGTTAAGTCCAAAATATGCTTAAGATTCCACATTTTCCCTTTTAATTTTATATTACTATAAAATATACATACATACCTTCCATCTATATACAGCAATTACAGAGGCTGAAAATAAGTGGTAGGTCTATTCTAGAGCCCATTAAGAGATTTACACTATAACAACACAGTTGCTTTCACATAAAAAGAAATATAATAATAGTGTTGTTCAGCTTGACTTTCAATCGGGCATTTGGTGTTATCATCCACAAATGAGGCAAACCATTTGCCATTTTTTTTTTCTGGGACTGTGTTACTTCACTTAGCATAATGGCTGAGTTCCATCCATTTACCTACAAAGCTCATGATGTCATGTTTCTTGACTGCTGACTAATACTCCGTTGTGTAGCTGTATCACATTATTGTCATCCACTCATCTGTTGAGGGGCATTTGCGTTGGTTCCAGCTCTTTGCTATTGTGAAGAGAGCTCCAATAAACATAGATGTGCATGTATCTTTGCAGTAGGATGAGTCTTGTGGGTATATACCCAGGAGTGGACTTTCAAATTTCCAACTAAAACTGTGCATTCAACATTAACCCCTGCTCAGGAGGTGGCTCAGTAGGTAAAGGTACTTGGCTACAACATGAAGACAGGACTTTAGGCCTTAGGACTCAGAGATGGAAGGAGAAGAGAAGTCCTTTGACCTCCACTCAAGGTGTGGTATGCTTGAGCTCACATACACACCCACAAACACACACATACTCTCTACAAAAATAAAAAATAAGTAATAAATAATATATGTAACATAATAGAAATAAAAGATAAATTAAAAACAAATAACTAAATGTAATCAAATGTAACAACTCATTACCCATTTACTCCCTCCTCTAGCCCCAGACAATCATCAGTATAATTTGTTGTTAAACATAACACACACACATATATATATATATATATATATATATATATATATATATATATTTCTTATATATAAGATATAGTGTTGTTAAAATTTTGACTAATATAGATCATCATTCAAGTGAAATAATTTAAAATCATTTAAATAAATTTTCTATTACATACTTAACAAATTATTTCCTTTGGTTCTTTTGAGACAGGGTCTCCCTGTAGCCCCAGCTTTCCTAGAACTCACTGTGTAGACCAGGCTGGCCTTGAACTCAGAGAGCTCTGCCTGCCTCTGCCTCCTAAGTGCTAGGATTAAAGGTGTGCACTACCATGCCTGGCAACAAAGTATTATTGATTCACATCCATGTGCTAAAAGGTACTTTTATTTATTTATTTATTTATTTATTTATTTATTTATTTATTTATTTTGGTCTTTTTGAGACAGGGTATCCCTGTAGCCCCAGCTGTCCTGGAACTCACTCTGTAGACCAGGCTGGCCTTGAACTCACAAAGATCCACCTGCCTCTGCCTCCCAAGTGCTAGGATTAAAGGCGTCCACCACCACACCCGGCTCTTATTACAGAGTATTGTCCCGTGTTTGTATGTATAAAACACTTTATATTCCGTAAATCATCCAATTGCTCACTGGACAAATATATAGAATATAATCTAGAACCTGTAGATTATTAATAATAAATGTACTATGATAATGGCTAAACAATTATTTGATTGAGACCCTGCTTTATATTTGTTGGTCCATATACACAGAGTCAACTCATTAAACCACATGCTAATTCTAGAATTTGAGGAGTCACTGTACTTCTTTTAATATCAGCTTTACCTTTGTACCTTTCCAAAAGCAAGATGCAAATGACCAATTTTTTCAGGAGCTTCTACTATGTTCACTATTTCTTATGATTTTGAAAATCATCATGTAAATGGATGTGCTATGTCTTTTGATAGACATTAAATATGTTCATTTTATATCTTCATTATTTCAATTTTCACTGACTAATTGGAATGAAAATGTCCACTCTATTTGTTGAAGGTCATTTGTATCTATCACAATTATTAATATCTTTTGCAACATATTTCTCTGATTATTTGTGATTTCTCAATGCTTGTTTTATAATAAATGATAAATCTGAAACCTTAAAAAAATGTCAATTTGGGGTCTTCTCTGTAATTACACTTCAGAAAATAAGGCAGTGGATTTTTTTCTTCAGTGATTTTAGTATAAACTAGAGAAATGCTGCCAGCTCGCTAAGAAGATGAACAATTATAATTATTGATTTACCAATCAATATTGGTTAACTATCATCTGGGTGTCTATATTTAATTGGTCTGCAGGCTGTTTTATCTATCCAATGGAATTAAACTGCTACTCAATAATTTTTAAATTTTTCAGAATTTAAATTTTAAATGTCATAATACTCCCTGCAAAGAACTGAGTAAAATAACCCATAGAAAGATATTTAAACTGATTCTAAGTATTACAAAGAGATTGTTTCTAGATCATTAGCTGTGCATTAAGAAAGTTATTTTTACAGTACATAGGCAAAGCTATTATTTTTATAGTAATGTTGAAATTTTGACAATTAGCACACTAAAATATGAATGTAGTCTGGCTTATCTTTAGTGAACATATAATAATATTAAAAACAATTAGGATTAATTTGCATTTAAATGCATATATTTATTTTGTATTTTTGTTGACTTAACACAATATTTCCTAAACATCATGATTATAACTGATATATATTAATTAAAATTTTGTTGGTAAATTTGACCCACTGCGGGTAATTTCCAGTAATTGATTGGAGGGGATTGTATTGCTATATTCCACTGCCATAATTTTCCAATGTGATAATATTAATGGCTAAACGATTTTGTGATTGAGACCCTGCTTTATATTTTTTTGGTCTATATACACAGAAGTGTACTCACTAAAGCACATGCTAATTCTAGTCTTTCAGGACTCACTGTGTTTTTTAACCTAGTTTCATTCACTTGTACTTTTAAATCATCGTTTAAATCTGCCTCATCATTTCCTCTGTATGGAAAAAATCCAATATTACTGATGTGTAAGAATGTTCTTTTTATTTTTTTCTTCATCTGCTCACCAGCAAGATTTTCCACTTTGAAAGATCCCTTGTTTTCTTGAACTTGTGATATAATTTTAATTTTATAATTTACTAATGTTCATACTGTTTTCATTGATTTAGATTATTTTGATAGAAAAGAAAATAAAGAAAAACCTTATTTTCCTACTTTTAATATTCAATGTTTTGGTAAAGGCAGACTTTCTGGGTGTGGGGGGGGGTTGGGGGGTGTTCGGCTAAGTCATCAAGATTGTACTCTGGCAGGCCTGTAACAAATTCAGAACAGAATAGTGAATTCATTTGGCAATATACTTGGAATTTTCACATTTTGTGTTTTTCAGAGGCTTAATAGAAATGGTGTTCTGTGGCAAAGATGCATTCCTGTATCACAGTTTGTCTTCTGGAATGTCTGGGCTCCCTGAGACTACTAATGCTGACAGACTACAGTTTTCTATTAAGGTTAACAAACAAAAGAAAAACAGATCGTGCAAAGCACTCCTAAAAAAGTAAATAAGCACACATGCTTTATTTTGATAAGGGGAATTCTATAATAGGTACTTTACTAGGTTTCAACGTTATGATTTCACCATTTCCACTGCTCCACTCTCAGCTTGATCTTATCTACAGCTGTTCTCTCTCCAGCAGACCATTATAATGTAAGTCCGAATTGGCATCTCTAACCTGGTTTTTCACACTGGGTTGGGAGAAGTAAAATGAAGATGTTAAACCTATGAACTGATAATCTTTTAATATTTACATTCAAATAAACGTTCCACTTGGAGACTCTAATTCAATTTTTGAACATGTTTTATCAAAGTTTCTATGTCAATATCTGGAAAATCAATATGATATAATCTTTTAGTTCTATAAAATTAAATCCATTCAATGATAAGAAATTAAAGCCAGGAGTTGAATTTCTTAATAAATGAAGATATTAATCCACTTCACTGTCACCTTTTACTATGTAAGAAGTCAACCTGGAAAAAAATCAAACATTTTTTGGCACTGTTATTTTTTTATAAAATAAGAAAAAGCTAAAAGTAAATCTCAGCATATAACGATATCATTTTCACTGTCTTGAGGAATTTGTCACTGCACTCCTCTCAGATCAATTCTTAGACACAGATGTGCACTGTGAATCCCATGTTATTTGAGGAAAAACACCTTTCCCATACCAATGTCATGGCCCATCTAAATTCCAGGGGATTTTATACCACAGTAAACATCAATACAATGCAAATTTTGATTTACTGCTCTTCTTTTATCTATCATCTTTTATTCATTGCCTCATGGAAAGAAATTGTGAAATGTACTCTTGGTTCTATGAATACAGGGTAAAGGTGTAGAATTCTTTTTTATATATTTTAAATGAGTTTATTATTGATTTCAAAAAAGTGCAAACACACAAATTCGATTTAGTACCACACCATAGAGAACAGATTAATTATAAAACTAAATGTCTCCAAAAGAAAAGAGCAGCACTACTTATAATATGCCTCATTTCTCATTTTCAAAACCTTTCCCTTTTTCAAATTCGGTATGATACTGATATAACAACAAATCAAGTCATTATCCAGAAATAAATAATAGAGTTAGAGATAGCTGCTCTGTTAAGTTATTACTACGAGGTCTAACTGCTCTAAGGAGAAATAAAAAAAAATGCAAGATAATAGATTCATTTAAATATTCTAAATATCATAAAAATAGTTCATAGAGTACAGAAAACTGTAAATGCAGAAGGGAAACATAGTCACAATTTTTCTTTTTGCTTCCTTAATTTTTTATTTGACCAGTTAGCATCATTAAGCAATAAGCATAAGGAGTATCCATGTAAATCCGTGTAGAACCGATTAGCAAATGCATGAGTCCAGTTCTTGTACACCCCAGGGTCCCCAAGTCCCGTTGAAGATGTTTGCTTACAAAAACTTGATGTTCCAATAAAAGTCCAGTCTGTTTTGCTGTGATCTCACAATCACACGCCCCCTCCCCCATTTCTTGGCCTTATAATCTGATATGCCCACTTCTGTGAGAGTCCCTGGGTTTTGGAGGGGAGGGGCAAAGAGAATATGAAATGTTTAAATGCATTTTTTTTCTCTGAGGTGTCACATCAAACTCATAGGTCTGTCCAAGTTCTGTTTGGAATGGACTGGTAGTTATTTAGAATTCTTCTAATTCTAGTAAAAAAGCACAAATAGTAACAATTACTAAGCGTGTAAAAGTGTAGCACGTGAGATCTGTATTAAAATATCATATATATATATATATATATATATATATATATGCATATATGGTTCACATTTTACTCTTTAATTTTATATTACTATAAAATATGAATACATACCCTCCACCTATATATCACAATGATGTGATGCATATAATATAGGCATATTTTGGAACAATACAAATGGGAGGGAACAACAAAGAAAAAAGAACTGGGTCAAAGAACTGACTAAAACGGTTAACTTCTTCCTCAAACAATAAACTTCTGCAGAGAAAATCTTTAAAAGGACTGAGAAAAAGATGCAAGACATGTATGCCAGACTGCATGAACTGGGGTGGAGTCGGGGGGGCATGGAAAGGAGAATGTGTTTAAATTGGACTGAGAAATGATGTATGAAATACACAAAACATCAATAAAAATATTTAAAAACAGCCTTTAGAGACTATTTCTTTCCAGCAGTTTGCATAGTCGTCTCTGGCACCATGAAGGTCAGCTATTGATTTGAAGTATAGGTTCTCAGGATAAACTTTCTCACGTGCATATCACATGTATCTTCAGCAATAGGGTCTTACTGTCCATTTCTTGTGTACAGCCAGGTGCAGAATTATTGTCTGAGTGGTTCCGTTTTTTTCAATAAGATTGCAAGCATTCAACATTATACACTTATTTCTAAACTCTTTAGTATTTAAATAATTTATTTTGAAAATCATTTGGAAATGAATTTGTCTTCATATAATTTTATATTTAAGTATTTTCTTACTCAAAAGTGTATTCAGTTAATAAAATTAATGTATTTTTCAAATTCATATTTGGAATGTCTCACTTTAAATTTCCTTATGTGATCTGTTTGGGTTTGCTAAGTATTAGAAAACTGCAGTACAGATATCAGAAAATCAGGGACTATGGTACATGCTAGAGTGTATTCCTCTTGAATACTAGCAGTGCTAATATTTAATTTTGGTATTCAATTCCAAATGTAATTTGGAGGACTCAAGTAAAGTCAGAGCTGAAAAGTGCTGTAGTTATAAAAGCAGTGATATTTTAATGAAACCATCTCTCCTGTACAGCTTTCCTGTAGCAGTCTCCAGCATTTCTAAGCACATATGGCAAAGAGCTGTCCATTCTACTAATGGAAAACCAGAATATTATTGCTTTGTTTTCATAACTGAGGCTTTCACATTGAGAGTATGCTGTCTATGGGAAATTTCTGTCCATTTATTTGATATAAGTTCTTCTGAATATAGTGTCAAATATATACTAACATCAAGACACAAAGAATGTACATGGACATCCTGAATGCTTAGTTTGCTAATCATCTTCCTGTCCTACCTTATAGATTTATATCTCATTAAACACATTTCTTCCTTTTCTTTCATTTCACTTTCTTGCATTAGTCCCTATATGCATCTAGCTAGAAGCCAAATATAGCACAATATTCTTTCCATACAAAAAGTAGTATAAAGATGATATGTTTATATTGCCTTCAAAGAATTTCAATAAGCTGCCTAGTGTCAACTAAACAAATGGTTACAAACTAATAAACCAACTGTTAGAGTGAAAATAAATACATAGAATATTGATGAATTCAACCTGTCAATAATATTCTAGGGGCAGATATTATATTCTTTGTTTCTATGCTTATAAAGATATTGTGTGCCCCGTATAGAAAAATAAAATTCAATTATATTAGGAGTTACTCTTACTGAGGAAAATACTTTTTTTTAATTTTGTGTCAAGCAGTTTAATAAGTTCTTTGTTATGTATTGTCTGTTAAAACTCAAATAAAAACTTGGATATATGTCCTATGTGTGTGCATTATTGTCAGATGTAAAAAATGAGACACAGGAGGGGTATGGCTGGGTCAGGTGGTAGGCTCATTTTAAGTCTTTTTAAGAGTTCTTCACACTGCTTTCCACAGTGGTTGTAAGACATTTCCACCAGCAGTGGATGAGTGTTCCACTTTCCCAACAACCTCTCCAGCATTTGGTGTCTTTTGTTTTCTTGATCTTTTGTTTTCTTGTTCTTAGCCAGTCTTATTGGAGGGAGATGGTATCTTAGAGTGGTTTTAACTTGCATTTCCTTAACTATTAATGATGTTGAACACTTTTTAAAATGTTTCTGAGCCATTTTTACTTCCTCACTGGTGAAGTCTCTGTTCAGCTCTTTACTCCATCTTTTGAGTGAGTCAGTTATTTTCTTCTTTGTTTTTCAAGTAGTTTATATATTCTGGAAGTTAATGTTCTGTCAGATGTATCACACAGGTGAAGATTTCCTCCCACTCTGTGGGCTTTCTCTTCACTTCCCTGATTGTTTCTTTGGCTCTACAGAAGCTTTTGAGTTTGATGAGGGCCCACTTGTCAATTGTCGACCTTATTTCTGTCAGGATGTGAGTTCCCATAGCCCAATGAAATGCAGAGTCATGGCATCCAGGGTCCTGCTCCATCCAGCCAGTCTTTGGTTATGGAAAAATGGGCCAGCATGGCATACTCAGGAATATTCTAACCTTTTGATAAGCCAAAGACTTATGCAAAGTGCTCTACTCACACTGACTCTCACTAAATCCCATCCCCACCTTTTCCCTCAAATTCCCAGGCCAGACGCCATTCAACACTGACTCTCTCTTTTCCCTGAGCCTAGTCCCAGCTACCCTGAATTAAACTTTATTCCAGAGATCCTAAACCTCATGGTCTTTTACTATGGGAGGAGCATGCCATAACCTAACATTCTGGTGCCGTACTCAGATTGCCATTTTGTCATGGACTCGGTTGGGTCTCGAGAAGTTTTGATCAGTTGTAGTGTTCACCAGCGTTTTTGATCTGGCAGAGCACTTGCCAGCTCTCACCCATTAAAGGACCTCCTAACTTTTTTTTTTGAACCCCTGGCATGGACTTGCTGCAGTGTATTTCTTTGGACAACCAGCTTCCACATTTCATGATGAGGTACCACTCTGCTCTCTTGCTTCCTCTTTCCCTCCCTCCCTCTCTCCCTCTCTCTCTCCCCTGCTTCTGCCCCTTGTACTTCCCCCCTCCTCTCTCTGCTTGTACTCTCAGTCTTAGCTCTTCATTGTTTTGGATCCACTGAGGCTTGCAGACTGCCTCAAATTGGGTTCCTGATCCTGCCATGTTTGTTCTCCCCCTAACTCTATTTTGAATCCATAGGCTCAAACACTTACTCAAACTGGACTCCCATGCACAGGTGGTACAACTCTCCACTCTCCTACACTCTCCTGCTTCTCTCCTCCCTCTCTCTCTCTCTCTCTCTCTCTCTCTCTCTCTCTCTCTCTCTCCCTCCCTCCGATTCTTCCTTCATTTTTAGCCTCTTATTCCACTTTTCTGTTATCAAGGGTCCCCCGATTTTTCCATTTATTCAGAAATCCATTTCGTGTCTGCTTCTGGATACAAGCCTCTTTTTCCACTAACTAAATTTATTCTCATTAAATTAACAGGTAATATACACAAACCACCAGATTTTCTTGCCTGCCCTGTCCACCATCCTTTGTAGGAGTACATGAACAGCCTGTGCTGTAAAGCACAGTATGGGCATACAGGCTGTTTCCACATAAGTAGATGTCTTAAACTCTTATGTGATTATGTGTAACTGTGACAATTGAAATTAATGGTGCCACAGCCCTGGACAATGATGGACAACTTTAAATTAAAAAAAGGGATTTTTTTCCCATTGTCCAGAGTTAATGGATACAGTTAAGTCATGTGTCTGTCTAACTTGTCTGTGTGTTATAACCATTCTTCAATGTGTCTTTATAACTGTCATGTGTCCATGTTCTCCTATGTGTTTTTTGTCAAAAAAAGTGGCCACTTCAAACTTCTTGTATTCTATGTTGTGCACAAAAACAAAAATTAAATTAAATTTACTTTTGGTATGCCTCTTAAATTTTTTTTCAAAAGCCTGATTTGAACCCATGTTCCTGGTTTTCTACACTGCTTATCTGAAGGTTTTATTTCTTATCTGTCCAAATTTATTTTTTCCACAGGTATTACAACTAAAACATTTTCTCTTCCAGTGTTTTTTATTCTCTTGTTTCCAGACATCTGAAGACCTGATTTTTGACCTTTATGGGTTCAATAGCGTGTTTTTTTCTTTTTCTCATATGTTGTGCCACCGTCCTTCTGACCAGAGACCATTTTAAAAAATCCCTGGATATATCCATACTCTGGTCTTTGGACAGTGACCCATGGCTTCCCATGCAATCTCTTCCCTTCAATGAAACAGCCTAAGTACCTTTGATATTGTCAGTTCTTTAATTATTATATATAATTCTGTTTTCCATCACTTGTTAAAGTATTTCAGTAAGTTCATAATTTTAGAACCAAAGGTGCAAGACGTCATCTCAGCCTTGGCAGTGCAACTAATTAGACCTGCATATTTAAAATAATATTTCTAAAGATGTTTCTTTTCTAATGCATGTGACTGTTCAGTACAACCACTAGGATAAAATATTTTGAAGGAATGTGTGGATAAATGTGTGCATGTGTATTATATTGTTAAACTGCATATTAAGGTCTATCTGCATATGCTTGCAATCCATGTGCCTCTGCTCAGTACAGCCTTTATAAAGTGTCATCACCAAAATAAATAAATAAATAAATAATAAATAAATAAAGTGTCATCACCAAATTTATTTATTAGAACCTTATTTATGAGTTTATGCATGAAGTACTGTTCACTTTTAAGAATTCTAACTTGGGGGCGCTGGAGATGTGGCCTAGAGGTTAAGAGTGCCAACTGCTCTTGCTGAGGACCTGGGTTGGATCCCCGGCACCCACATGGTGGCTGAGAACCCTCTGTAACTCCAGTTCCAGGGGAATCCGAGACCTTCTTCTGACCTCCACGGCATTGCATGACACAGGTGCACAAACCTACATGCAGACAGTACATTCATACACATAAGAAATAAATAAAATAAAAAAGAATTCTAAAATGTAATTATGACATATACAAGAAATCATTTTCCACGTACCATGTACTATATACCTTACAGCCTCAAGTGAAGCAAACATATATAAATATTGAGTTACACATACATGCTAAAACTGTTTTATATATCTGTTACACTTTGCATATGTCACTTTTAATATTTTTAAGAGAAATTAGGTTTTACTTCCATTGACCACACGGACAGTCTGAATGTAACCAATTTTGGTGAGCCCTAAGTATTTCCTGTCTGCTGTTGGTATGTGACAATGCCCCCCCCCCCTTCATTTTCCTTTTCAAAGCTATAATTCAAAATCTGGGGACAAGTGACATGGCCTTCCTTTGAGAAGGTACTGTTTTTTTTTTAATTAATTTTATTTCTTTCTGTATGTGTATGAATGTACTGTCTGCATGCAAGTTTGTGCACCCGTGTAGTGCAATGCTGCGGAGATCAGAAGAGGGTGTCGGATTCTCCTGGAACTGGAATTCTCCTGGAATTGGAGTTTCAGACGGTTCTAAGCTGCCATGTGAGTGGTGGGGATCAAACCCGGGTCCTCTGTAAGAGGGGTCGGTGCTCTTAACCGCTAGGCCATCTCTCCAGCCCCCGAGAAGGTACTGGTTTTAACTTCTTTATTATCTTGGGTTTGTTTCATAGGCTATGTTAGAACTTTTTGCTTTTAATGTTTTAAATCCATTGTACTTTGAGACCAAAATGACCTTTATAGACCTTAAAGAACAAATTGTAGGCCCTACTGCATAGATTTAGTGTCAACTTGATATACCTGATCTGAGGAACTTCAGTAATTGCCTTCATTGGACTGGCTTGTGCCCATTGTGGGTGATGCCATTCTTGGCCAGATATTTCTATATTGTATACAATAGGCTGAACATGAGCCAGCAACACAAGCCAGTAAGTAGCATCCTTTCCTAGCCTGTGCTACGGCCACTGTCACCAGGCCCCTACCATGGGCTTTTATTTTTAGAATATTTTGCCACAGCAATTAAGAATTTATTAACTGTGTTTAAGTCAATGTTCAAGCTTTATTTCGGAGTTATATGGTAATTAAAGTACCAAATTCATTCAAATCACCCTCTTGGAAGTTTAACAATCACACTTAATGCTCCAATCGGATTTGGCAAGATGGATTTGAAGGGACAGTATTTTGGCGCCTAACCTCTGAGGTCGACTTGGGTCCCAGGGTCCTGCATCTGCAACTTTGTACATGTCCTGTGGCAGTGAGTCACCAGTCATCCTGGGCCAGGGAGGTCTTAAAGATTCACTTAAAAGGACTACATCTGGCCAGTGTACAGTCAAGGGAGGAAAGTCTATAGAGGAGAAACTCCTCATGCTTCAAAGGGAAGCTCTGGTCAAGCAAGGGCTGACTTTGTCCTCACATACATGGAACTGGTGAAGAGAGCCAGGCACAAGGGCTGAGTACCCCCTAAGGACCAGAACCTCAACTGACCTTAACACCAAAACGTACTTCATTTATCTGAGCTAACTGTGTGGTTTTAAACATCCCAACAGGAAACTGTAATCTAAAGAAGAGAAAATGAAATAACTTATCACCAGAGAGATAGGTGAGAAACCTACTGTGCCAAGTTAGAAAATATCTCATAGATAGATTACAGATTTAATCCTCCATTCCAGAAAATACCACCTTTTATATCCTCATGGTTATGGCTCTCATTATGGAGCCCTGTGTACTAAAGCTGGCCTTCATTCTAGAGTTCTGTATACTAAAACATTTTTTTTTCCAATTTCTCAAACCAGGGTACAAGTCCTCTCTCCCTCTGCAGACCCTAGACAGGGACCATCCTCTTGATAATGCACCCAGTAGCCCACTGTTGGTACTGTGAAGTCCCTGCACTGGTATCCTCATGTAAGACTCAACAAGCTTGTCTTTTCAGTTGTAGAGAAAACTTCCACTAAATACTGACCACTATCGATCTGAACCAAACCCACTGGGCAGAACACCCAGAGCAGCCTAAATGGGAAACTGGATTCTAACCCTCCAGCCTGACAGCTGTTCCCCCAAGACTTTGCCACTCATCAGCTCTGAAGCAGATACAGAAGAGAGAACAATGCCCCATTTCCTTATCATAAGCAAAAGGCAAGAACGTTAGGTCTGGGATTCCCAGAATCCCAAAGGACACAGATGCCCACTTCCTCCAGAGGCTTTCAAACTTCTATCTGCTGTACCTGAATCCCCTCCCCATGGCTATAAGTGGGTGGGCTCCAGACACCATCTCTCTCTCTCTGCCTGCCATGCTGCTCCATTCCACCACATGTTTGCAGGAGGCCCTTGCTGGTAATCTCACATGGAAGTAAAGCATGTTCCTGGCATGACTTAAGCCTCATGTGCCTTTTTATCTGGGGTCTCTGGGTGGGTGGTCCTTTTTATAACCTAATATTGGACAGCTCATATTTCAAACTGTCTGGGCTTCTCATTCAAGAATGTGACTGTCAGAGGCCGAACATCTCTGGCCCCAGGACTGGCATTCCTGTGCTCCTCTAGAGTATATACCTTCATTTCTGCTAATACCTGTGGCCCATGCCTTCCCATGTTACTAGTACCTCATGTTACTCTTTACACTCCAGGGGAGAATCAGGCACACCTAGGAGCTTGAGAAACTTTGGTGAGGTCTTTAAGTGTCCACCATCCCAGGACCAAGTGGGTAGCCATGTTGGCAGTTTTAGTGGGCATCAGTCTGGTCTCTGCTGTCACAGCCTCTGGGTTAGCTGTGGGCTAACTGCCCTGGGACACACCCATTTCACAGCTCAGAGTTTTTCCCAGGAATTCCAGCAACTGAACACAGAGCTTGTAACTGCTGTGGAAGCTACTGCTCAATCCATTCAGATCCTGAAACAGCAGCTTTCCTCTTTAGAAGAGGTCGCCCTTCAGAATAGGGGGGCTTTGGATTTGCTTACAGCTGAGAAGGGGGAACCTGCCTTTTCCTAGGAGAAGAGTGGTGCTATTATATCAGTGAATCAGGAAAGGTGGAACAAAATATCCACTGTTTGCAGAAAGTAGTGCTTAACCTGACCCAGAGGACCCTTAATGGAAAGAGCCCCTCTAATTGGGGTCCCTGAGAAACAATCCTTCCCTGGCTAATGCCTTTACTAGGCCCACTGATATTGCTAATAATTTTGTGCACGGTGACCCCATGCCTTTTACAATATTTCCAAAACCAAATACAACACATTGCTCATACAAGATTTAACCAGCTTCTTCTCTCAGTTACAGACAGAAAAGCTGCCTACCAACTGTAAGACCTGAATCAAGCTTTACCCTTGATAGACCCCCAAGTGAGAGACATGGAGACAAGACTCACTGCAAAAGCAAGAGGTTTATTCCTCTTGTGCACCGGGGTTCACCTGCACAATGGGGAAAGGTGAGCCCAGAGCAATCTCTGCATACAGTTTTTATACACTTAGAGCAGGGCAGGAATCAGACCCAGTCTCCTGCATGACAGGTGGGGATACTCAGCATGCTTGGGTCTACAGGTGGCTTGGGGCTGGGGCTCTCAGGGTTGTTCTTCCTAGAATTATAACTGACTGTGGTTTTCTGTTATTTGCTAACCTGGGGAGAGGTTGCTATAGTTATTTCGCAAAGTGGAAAATTCCACTTGCCTCTTTCTGTCCCTTCATTCCCCCCTTTTTCTAGTAACTGCTCCAATCCTGGAGCAGTGGATCATCAGCCCTTAAGGGGGAGTGTTTTTGCCTTAGGTGTATAATCTAGACCGTGTTGATATGATCCTTGACAAATGTAATCAGGCAGTTCAGGATACAGAGTCCAAAGGTCAGAATCAGCAAGAGAATGAGTAATGGCCCCAGCAGAGTGGAGACTAGGGTGGTGAGCCAGGGGGAATTATAGAACCAAGATTCAAACCATCCTTGGTTGGCTTCTCTTTCTCCCTTACGTTTGGCTAGGCCCTCCCTGACTTTGGCCAAGGAGTCCTTGACGACCCCCTTGTGGTCAGCATAGGAACAATATTCTTCCCCTAATGCTGCACATACTCATCCCTGCTGGAGGAAGAGGAGATCCAAATCCATCCGGTTTTGAAGCACTACTTCAGAGAGGGAGGTAAGGGATTTTTCCAGAAAACTGATTGAGGTTTCTATTCTTTCAAGATCGTCATCTATGGCAGCTCTCAAGGACCTCATGCCCAAGTGCTGGGTAGCTAGAGATGCTATTCCCATCCCCACTCCAGCCAACCCCAAGCCAAACAGCTTCCTCAGAATGGTAGAGGACGTGAGGCACAACAGAGATCAAAACACTAAATTCAGCTGAGCTGTTAAAAACACTAGTGGACAAGCAGGGAGTGAGTCCTATCCGTGAACAAATTCACCATTCCCCTTCGTTAGGTATCAACCACTTGTTGGGGTCCCAGGTGGAGGTATTTGAGATATGACACAAGTCCTCGTGTCATCCACTTGGGGATTTACCCACTCAGGCTCCCGGCTCCCTTAACCAGTTGTAAAATTAGGCCTGTTACCCTGTCCCCCCATTTACATTGGGAAGGGTTTTTGTTATCAGACACCTGGAAAGTACCATTTGCCCCAATCCCTTCATAAAAAGGGGGTTTAACATCATAGCACAGTCAGCATGAGTCAGTGACATTGGGATTAGTAAGATTAAGGGTCGAATAGGCAGCCCTTCACCAGCTTCCAAAGTGGCTCCTTATCACTAGTGTCCTTCGTCGGGGTTGGCAAAGTCACCCCAACCAGATGGTGGTACAGACACCAGTGCTAGCCCCAGTGGAACCACTAGTATTAGGTGGAAGGGTTGTCCTGGCAGGTTGATTTTTTTCCTTGGAGAAGTGGGTTTTAATATTCGGTTGGAGCCCATTGCCTGAGATGTATTATTAGGCAACTCCAGCAGTTGTCTTAGGGTTAAAATGGAGCCAGAGTAGCCTCCATATTTGTAAAACACCAGGCCCCATGCCTTTCCTTTTTGCCATTCAGCATAACCAATCGTTTTTCCCTGCTCAGTAAACCTGACCCGGACAAAGTCCAGTCCGTCCTTAGTACAGGGTTTGCCAGCATACAGAGGAAGCACTGCATATGGGTTTCCCGAGTTGACAAAAGAGAATATCACAGATCAGTCTTCGTTACCTTCCACCCCCAATCCCCATCGATAGAGGTCACACAATCCCATTTTTTACAGTATGAATACAGTATTCTCCCACACTGGTTTTCTTTCTGGTGTCCAGGGCATGCATAGAACCCATAATTACGAGCTCTAGCAGTAATAATATATAATCAGAACTTATGTCACTGAAACAAAAATATAGGTCAGGCCACCAAGAGTCGAGTGGGGCCACCTGTTGGGTGGTGCTAAGAGTATTACCAGTCTCTCCATCAGTCAGGATCCAGCTTATTTGGAAGGGTTGGTGAGCAGAGGTGCCAGTAGAGGCTCCTAGGGTCATTCATTGGCTCAGCGCAACCAGAGTCACCATGGCATCCCCTGGCAGAGTCAGAGTTTCAAGGGGTTGTTGGTCTTTTGGACTTCCCAGTGTGGGGATCCTGCTGGTGATGCTGCAGGTTTTACGTGGGAGGCATGGATCCAAGCCGCGATCCTGTCAACCTTGATGGCAGTGGGAGTGGTCAGGAGCACAATGTACGGTCCTTCCCACCTGGGCTCCAGCGAGTCTGCCTGATGCCTCCGCACATACACCTCGTCCCCAACCTGGAACTGGTGGGGTGTCTCCAGAGTCCCTGGGGCATAGAGAGCAGATAACTTGGACCAGATGTCTCTCTGAACCACCTGTAATGCCACCAATTGGGCAATCACATCTCTATCATGGGTTTGGGTGATCTCAAAATCTGGTCCAGAGGAAACCAAGGGGGCAGGGGACCCATAGAAGATTTCATGGGAAGTAAGCCCAAGCTTGTAAGGGATATTCCTGGCCCTAAAGAGGGCCAGCGGAAGGAGCACCACCCAGTCTGTCCCAGTCTCTAAGGTCAATTTAGTGAAGGTCTCTTTTAGGGTTCTATTCCTTCTCTCTACCTGTCCTGAGCTTTGGGGACAGTACACACAATGGAGATTCCAATCTGTCCCCAGAATATTGGCTAGTCCCTGGCTTACCTGGGAGATGAAGGCCAGGCCATTATCAGACCCTATTACCTTGGGTACTCCAAATCTTGAGAGAATCTCTTCCAGTATCTTCTTGGCCATTATTGATGCAGTTTCCTGCTTCATAGGGAAAGCCTCGACCTACCCAGAGAAAGTGTCTACAAAGACGAGTCAATACTTATACCCATATTTACCTGGCTTAACCTCAGTGAACTCGACCTCCTAGAAAACTCCTGGTCTATTTCCCCTTAATCTTTTTCCCTTTTCTTGTTTAGTCTTGCAGGCATTGACTTGTCGACAAACCTGGCACTGTCTCACTATATCATCGGATATGTTTCTCAATTCCATAACAAACATCTGAGATCCTTTCACTGTCTCTATTAAATTTCTACTACCTAGATGGGTCCACTGGTGCATCTGCTTGATCAAGTCCATCGCCTGGCACCTGGGGAGGATAGTTTCTCCTCTCAGGGTACACCATCATCCCTCCTCTTTCAGGTAGCAGTTAATGGGGTACCCAGTAATTTGGGCCTCTTCCTCTGCCATATATTCTAGGCAAGGCCAACCCTTAGTCCAGTCCA
This sequence comes from Rhizomys pruinosus, assembly GCA_009823505.1. Taxonomy (NCBI): domain Eukaryota; kingdom Metazoa; phylum Chordata; class Mammalia; order Rodentia; family Spalacidae; genus Rhizomys; species Rhizomys pruinosus. The sequence continues at coordinate 4,348,631 of VZQC01013302.1, forward strand.
AAGTCTGTCCTGGATTTTGCTCCACCTGTACCAGCAAATGAGGTGCCTCCTGTGGGGCCACAGGGCATGTGACCTGATCAGCCATATTATTTCCCGTTGAAATAGAATCCCTTCCGGGGCTGGAGAGATGGCCTAGTCGTTAAGAGCACCGATTGCTCTTGCAGAGGACCTGGGTTCAATCCCCAGCACCCACATGGCAGTTGAAAACCGTCTTTAGCTCCACTTCCAGGGGTATCTGACACCCTCTTCCGACCTCCGCAGCATTGCACGACACAGGTGCAGAGACCTACATGCAGACAGTACATTAATACACACTCAAAAATAAAATTAAAAACATTTTTTTTTAAATCCTTAAAAAAGAAATAGGATCCCTTCCTTTTTGATGCCCAGGGTAACGTATGATACTGACATTCTTTGGCAGGTGTAGAACCTCAAGGAGGGCTAGGATTTCCAATTTGTTTTTAATTTCCTTCCCCTCCAAGGTCAGGAGGCCACGCTGTTGGTAAATGGCCCTGTGTAAGTGTGTGGTGGCAAAGGCATACCTGCTGTCAATATATATGTTGACCTTCTTGCCCTTTCCCAATGTTAAGGCTTGACTCAAGACGATCAGTTAGCTTTCTAGGCAGATGTCCCCGGGGGTAGGGGGGCCACCCATATGGTGTTGTGCCCATTGACTACTGTGGCCCCAGCCCGGCATTGGTTTCCCTCAAGGTAACTGCTCCCGGCTGTATACCAAGTGACCTCGGCGTCCAGCAGGGGCTGTCCTGTAAGTCTTTCCTCCATCCGTGCATTTTGGCGAGGACTTGCTGGCATTCATGATCAGGTGGATCCAGGTCAGGGTCCAGGAGCAGGGATGTTGGGTTGAGGCCGGCCGGTTGGGTAAAGGTAATCCTATCTGAGTTTAGTAACAGAGTCTGATAATGAGTCATTCTGGCATTGGTCAGCCACCGATCTGGAGGCTGTCTAATGATGCTGTCCATAGCATGGGGTGCAGTGACAGCCAAGTCCTGGCCCATGGTTAACTTATTGGCGTCCTTAACCAAGGTGGCTACTGCCGCGATGATATGGAGGCAAGCAGGCCACCCAGCTGCCACTGGATCTAATTTTTTGGACAAGTATGCCACCGGCCTTTTCCACGGCCCCAGTTTTTGGGTTAACACCTGTTTCACCACTCCCTTGTGTTCATCCACATACAGATGGAATGGTTTGGTGACATCAGGCAACCCCAAAGCTGGGGCGGACACCAAAGCTTGTTTGATCGCCTTGAAGTCTCGCTGTTTCTTCTCTCCCCAGGTAAAGAGTCCCCCATTCTTGGTAAGGGGGTACAGGGGGGGCAGCCATTTCTGCAAACCCTGGGATCCAGAGGTGACAGAATCTGGCTGTGCCTAAGAATTCCCAGACCTGCTTAGGGGTCGTTGGCTCTGGGATATGGAGGATGGTTTCCTTTCGGGCTTCCGAGAGCCATCTCCTCTCATCCTGCAACATATACACCAGATAGGTTACCTGTTGTTGACAGATCTGGGCTTTCTTGGCCTACGCCCAATACCCCAGGTCTCCAAGGGTGCCAAGCAGGTCCTTTGTTCCCTGTAGGCACTCCTCCTTTATTGCAGCTGCAATTAGAAGGTCATCCACATACTGTAAGAGACCTCCAGGAGGTCTTGTACTGGGTGATAGTCCTGGGTGTCTGGCTTCCTTACTGGCAGAAGGAGGCTGTTCCAGGCAGACTGGCAACTCCAGAGGACCCCCAGCTGTAAGAGTCTATTTATATGGGGTCAGATCCCTTCCTGGGCCACTCGAGGCATTGGGTATTGGCGTACTGCCACTGTGGTGGCCTGTGCTTTTAGCTCAACATAAACGAGTGGTTGGTTCCTGGCCCTCCCTAGCCCTGCCATTTCTGTCCATGCTTGGGGAAAGGTCTTGAGCCACCATTTGATGCCCTTCGACAGTTCTTTGATCTCTTTTTCAAATAGTTTGTATTCATCTTCCAGTTTAAGGGTGAAGATGTGGAGCAGTTCCCCTTCTGGTCCTCTAAGCTGGGGTCCCTCTGGTAAGAAGTGGATCTGGGCCCTCATCTTAGTTAGTAGTCCCTTCCCCAGCACGGATAAGGGCACTCAAGATTGACCATGAATGAGTGGGATACCCAGCCGTTCCTAAATCTACAGTTCTTCGGGTAGTCCACGAATACTGTTTGATGCCGGTGGCACCCTGGACCCATGTCTTCTTCTTTTCCAGCGGACCCTCTGGCTTCAGCAGGACTGAATGTTGGGCCCCCATGTCCACCAGAAATTGGGTGGGTTTCCCCTCCACTTTCAACGTTACCCTGAGTTTGGGGAGGGGGTCTGAACCCTGTCCCCCCAGTCACTGTCTTCATTCAGTGCCAGTACTCTTGGGGGTGCAAACGGCCCCTTTTGATCTCTGCTGTCAATCCCCCTTTTCTTGTGCAGATGTCCCGGGCCCAGTGACCTTTCTCCTTGCAATAAGTACACTGGTCTTTTTCTAGCGGTCCCCCTCTTTTCTGTCCTAGTGGCGCTCATACACCACCTTTACTTTCTCGGACCACAGTGCCTAAGATCTTCTGCAAGTTTTAGTTCCGACGTCTCTCCTTTCTCAGCTCTTTTTCCTTCTCCTCCTTTCTACAATCCTCTTTTTCTTCCTCAGTTTCCCTGTTATGGTACACCTTCCCTGCTGCCTGCCCCAGTTCTCTGAGTGTCTTATCCTGCAGTCCCTCCATTCTCTGTAACTTCCTCTTAATATCAGTTCTAGCCTGGTCTATAAAGGCCATGGTAATGGTGGCCTTGTGCTCCTGAGATTCTGGGTCATAAGGAGTATACTGCCTGAATGCTTCCAGCAGCCGTTCTAGAAAGCCTCGGGGGATTTCGTGGGACCCTGTCTAATTTCCCCTACCTTAGTCAAACTGGTGGGCTGCCTTGTGGCTCCTTTGAGACCTGCCAAAAGAGCCTGGCAGTAGATCTTCAGGTGCACTTTACCTTCAGGAGAATTAAAGTCCCAGTCGGGCCTTCTAAGCGGAAACCCATCATCTATGTCTGCCGGGTTCTGGGTCGGGGACCCGCTGTCTCCAAGCACGTTTTTCTGGGCTTCCAGGAGAATCCGTTCCCTCTCCTCAGTGGTAAAGAGGATCTGGAGGAGCTGCCGACAATCATCCCAGGTAGGCTGGTGGGTAAAGTGGACAGATTCTAGGAGGTTAGTGAGGCCCTTTGGGTTATCGGAAAAGGGAGGATGTTGCGCCTTTCGGTTGTACAAATCTGAGGAAAAGGGGCCAATATTGCATGAACTGGGACACATCTTCCACTGCGGGGCCCCAGAGGTCTTAAAGGGAGCATGATGGTAGAATCAGGGGAAGTCACCTGACGACTTCGAGTTCCCATAGCCAGCCCCAGATGGCCTGGTAATCTAGGGGGCTTGGGATGAGAGTCAGCCTGGCCGGGAGTAGCTCCAGCACCTGCAGGGCCAGGAGAAACAGGCAGGGGTGGATAGAGGCCAGATGGTACGGGGGCGGCCTCCGCAGGCAGTACTGGTGCCGAGGGGTGGGTATAAGACAGGCAGGTAAGGGGGTGGTGAATATAGGAGGAGGAAATCAGGTTGAGAATCGGAAAGGACAGGGGATTTTTCTTTGTCTTCACCATCAATAGCGGCTTTGACGGCCAGCACTTGTGTAGGGAGGGGTAGAGGGAGGAAAGGCTTGAGTCAATTAGGGGGATTTTTGACCAGGTTCTGCCAGGTGACAATGTATGGCACTTAGTCAGGGTGTCTTTCCCTCCCTGGAGCAAAAATCTTTACTTTGAGGGCCAGTATAGTGGGCAGATGGAAAGTCCCCTCGGTGGGCCAGCCCACTCCATAAGTAGGCCAGTCAATGGAGCAGAAGGAACGGAATCTGCCTTTTCGAATTTCCAAACCTTCCCCCCACGCAATGTTCCTTACATCTTTCCAATGGTGGATTAACAAATCAAGGCGGGTAGAGGCTTTCTGTCCCATGTCCAAAAAGATTGTCAGTCCAAGTCCACAAAAACTAACACAATTAACACAGATATCAACCATCGGTGCCAGGAAAGGAAGATACAAGACAAAGATTAAATTAACACAAACAACACAGATATCAACCGTCCCTGCCAGGAACAGAAGATACAAGACAAAGATTCACTAGGTAGGCACCTATTCACTCTGGTACCAGGCACTGACCGGTCCCTCCCAGACCCGGTCCCCAGACACTGACCCGTGTCCCAAGGTGGCTTGGCTGAGAAAGTCCCGACCCAAGCCCAGACCACAGGAAAGTAGTCTCGACTCTCCTGGCCAGAACTGGAGCATCCTCCAGATTCCTCACAGATGGAAGCAAAACCTTCCAGATCGCTCGTGAGCAAACCAAAAGTCAAACACCAGACAGGACAGATAGAGACACAGTACCTGTTAGGGCCCAATCTTATTACTCCGAAGTCTGCCTAGGCATCCCCACAGGTGGTCTCAATTTTCCAGCCGACGCACCAGATGTAAGACCTGAATCGAGCCTTACCCTTGAGAGACCCCCGAGTGAGAGACATGGAGACAAGACCCTCGCAACAGCAAGAGGTTTATTCCTCTGGTGCACCAGGGTTTGCCTGTACAACAGGGAGAGGTGAACCCTCAGCAATCTCTGCATACAGTTTTTATACATTTAGAACAGGGCAGGAATTGGACCGTCTCCTGCATGACAGGTGGGGATACTCAGCATGCTTGGGTCTGCAGGTGGTTTGGGGCCAGGGCCCTCAGGGTGCTTCTTCCTGGAATTATAACTGACTGTGGTTTTCTGTTATTTGCTCACCTGGAGAGGGGTTGCTATTTGCTAACCTATTTGCTAACCTGGGGAGAGGTTGCTATAGTTATTTTGCAAAGTGGAAAATTCCACTAGCTTCTTTCTGTCCCTTCACAACAATTGGCCACTGCTGACCCAGATCCGGCACTGGACACCCAAATAGATTAAAGATGAAAAATCACATTCTGACTTTCTAGTCTAAATTGCCCACCCCCACGCCATCCATGGTCAGCTCTGAAGCAGTTACAGAAGAAAGACATCTGCCCTTTTTCCTGTAAAAAACAAAAAGCTGGAATGTCAGGATGTGAGTTCCCGGAAGAAGCCCATTGAAATGCAGAGGTATGGCACACAGGGTCCTGCTCCACTGGCCAGTCTTTGATATGGAAAAATGGGCCATCACAGCATACTCAGGAATATTCTGCCCTTTTTTTTAATATATTTTTTATTTATTTTATTTTATTTATTTCTGTATGTGTATGAATGTACTGTCTGCATGCAAGTTTGTGCACCCGTGTCATGCAATGCCACGGAGGTCAGAAGAGGGTGTCGGATTCCCCTGGAACTGGAGTTCTCCTGGAATTGGAGTTTCAGACGGTTCTCGGCCACCATGTGGGTACTGGGGATCGAACCTGGGTCCTCTGTTAGAGCGGTCAGCGCTCTTAACTGCTAGGCCATCTCTCCAGCCCCATTAATAAGCCAAAGACTTATGCAAAGTGCTCTACCCACACCCACTCTCACTAAATCCCATTCCCACATTTTCTCTTAAATTCCCAGTCCAGATGCCATTCAGGGCTGACTGTATTACCACCCCCCCACCGCCCCCCGCTACCCTAGACCTGGCTACCCTGTGTTAAACTTTGTTCTGGAGAGCCTAAACATCGTAATCTTTTATTTTATTTTTTTTTGGGGGGGGAGCACTCCATAACCTAACAATTTCCTGTGCAGCTGCTGCCTGATTTAGAAAGTTTTTTTCCTATGCCTATGTCTTGTATGTTGCTGCCAACTTTTTCTTCTATCACGTTCAGAGTTTTGGGTTTCACGTTGAGATCTTTGATCCACTTGAAGTTCATTTTTGTACAGGGTGAGAGGTAGGGGTTTAATTTTGTTCTTCTATATATGGTGATCCAGTTTTGCCAGCACCATTTGCTGTAGATTCTCTTTCCTCCAATGAGCATTTTTGGACCCTTTATTGAATATGAGGTGGCTGAATTTGTATGTGCTCATGTTTGGATCTTCAGTTTTGTTCCTTGGTCAACCTGACCGAGCCATACTAATCCTGGGTATATACCCACAAGACTCATCCTACTGCAAAGATACATGCAGATCTAAGTTTATTGGAGCTCTTTTCACAATAGTGAAGAGTTTGACCCAACCCAATGCCCCTCAGCTGAGGAGCAGATAACAGAAATGTGGTACAACTACACAATGGAAATGTATGCAAAGGTAAAGAAAGATGACATCATGAAGTTTGTAAGTAAATGGATGGAATCAAAGCCATTATGCTAAGTGAAGTAACACAGTCCCCCCCCCCAAAAAAAACAACAAGGAGGTTTCCCTAATTTGAAAGGCGAGCTGAGCAGCATTATTGTTATATTCCTTTCTGTCTGAAAGCAACTGTGATTTTATAATGCGAATCCCTTAATGAGCCCTAGAATTAACTTACCACTTATTTTCAGGCATGGTAATAAATGTATATGGGCAGAAGGTATATATTCATATTTTAGAGTAATATAAAAATAAGGGGAAAATTGTGAACTCCTAAAGATTTATTGGAGTCTTCTGGTACATATATGATGTTTATATAGGCATATTTTGGAGCAATACAATTGGGAGGGAACCACAACAATATTAGTACTGGGTCAAAGAATGGATTGATATAGTTAAATTCTGCCCCAAGCAATAAATCTTTGCAGAGAAAAACTTCAAAAAGACAGAGAAAGATGCAATACATGTATGGCAGAATGCATGATCCGAGGTGGGTGGGGGTAAGGGAAAGGGAAATGTCTAAATTGACCTGAAAAATGATATCTGAAATAAACAAAACATCAATAAAAGTATTATAAAAAATGAGACACAAAGACATAAAAGGATTAGCCTGTGTATACACATCTAGAGATGTGTATTTTTGTTCTTTTTTTGTAAATTTTTTTAAATTGAATTGTGATTTATTACATACAGAACTTCCTAATCATCTTTTTATCCCCTGGCATCCTCCTATAGCCCCACTCCACTGAATTTCATGTATTCTGTCAATTGTTTTAAGGCTTATTGAGTCAAATTAGTGCCTCCACATGTTCCTCAGTGCAAGTTCATCCAGTGAGTTCTAGTCAACCTATTTAGAGTGTCTCCCTTTAAGATCAGCTCTTCCTCACCCTTCAGTAATTAGCTGCCCAATATTTTTTGCTGTCCTTTTCCAAAATTCTATGCTGTTTTTGTCTGCTTGTTTTTATTGGTTTTGTATCCCAGCCACCACTCATCAAAGAACCCTCTTTTCCAACAGATAAAGATTATTACAGATTTCCACAACTGTTCACACACAGATTATCTGTATTTCTATTCTTAAGAATGTACTTTTGTAACTACAGAAGCAGTATCAATTACACTCACATTTCAGGGATGCTCTAACTCTAATTTGTTTTTTTTTTTTATTTATTTTTATGTGTATGAATGTACTTTCTGCATGTAGGTTTGTGCACCCGTGTCGTGCAATGCCACGGAGGTCAGAAGAGGGTGTCAGATTCCCCTGGAACTGGAGTTCTCCTGGAATTGGAGTTACAGACGGTTCTCAGCCGCCATGTAGGTGCTGGGGATCGAACCTGGGTCCTCTGCAAGAGCGGTCGGTGCTCTTAACTGCTAGACCATCTCTCCAGCCCCCTAATTTGCTTTTAAACATTCAAATTTCCCTTATGATATGTGGGGTTTTATTCCAATTCTTCACTTCAATGTATATAGCTTGTTCCATTACTTATAGTTTCTTGGCTTATAAAGATATTGGCAACATCATGTCCTGTGTGCATGGGAATGGTTTAGATGGCCAAGCCACTCATATCCAGCAAAGGAGATCCTGGATGAAGAAGATATCTGTATAAGAGGAAGTTGTTATTCACTGCAGAGGACATGCAAGGAAAGGGCATTCTGATAAATGTGGAAGGGGGAAAACAGCTCATTCAAACACTGGCAGCCAGCTAGGGATTAAACAGAGGATTAGGTTACATTTTTACAAAGCTAAAACATAAAATTTGATAAAACATGCTAAATTTTCAAATTTATCCTGTTACCTATTGTAAAAAATGTTCTCTTTCTAATTCACATTATTTGGTATGTGAGTTTTTGTTGTAGTTACTTGAAACAAATTATTTTGATTTGATAAAGTTTCACAAATAGACACTGCATTATTAGTTCATCATCATGTAGAGATAAGCAAAAAATTCCATGATTACTATCCTCTCCTAATCTTATTCAGTACATTTTATTTGGCCAGTTAGCTATAGCACAGAGCTATATCATCTCTCCCTCAGAATTCATATGTAAATATAAATTTGATATTGAAAAAAATATGTTAGAGATAATATAACTTTAAATATCTATGAACAGTGAATGAAATTGATATAGAATGGGTTTATCCTTATTAGTAAAGATTTATCACACATGTACACACACAAACACAAGTTTTAATGACATTGATGTAGACAATTGTAACTAAATAATTTAGAGATTATAAAAAACAAATATGTGCCGGGCGTGGTGGTGCAAGCCTTTAATCCCAGCACTCAGGAGGTAGAGGTGGGTGGGTCTCTGAGAGTTCAAGGCCAGCCTGGTCGACAGAGTGAGCTCCAGGACAGTTGGTATTAATAGGGAGACCCTGCCTCAAAAATACCAAAAAAAGGGAAAAACTAAAAAAAAAGAAAATGTAAAAGTTACTTAATTTTTTCCTGTTGCAAAGTCTACTAAGAATAACAAAAGTGAACAGAATATCCATATGTTTAGCAAATGACCTTCTATTATGTACAAGTAAAGTCATGGATGCTTAGAAAATGTCATAATAATTCTAAGTTCTTCCTGTAAGAATCTTTTCTACATGCCAGATGTGACATATTTCCCATTGTTTTGAAATGATTAAATGTTAAGGGAGTGACATTTGAAAAACAAAGATATATATATATATATGTATATATATATATATATATGATTCTAAATAACTAATAAATTAACATAATCTAATATTTATTTTTAATAAGAAAACAAAAAAAAAAAACAAAATGGCTCAATCAAGGAGAAAAATGCTAAGCCTAAATAAAATGTAATGTTTCCCTATGTATTCATAATTTTAAATGTCTTATTTATTTTTATTATTTTTGATATATTCATACAATATAATTTGATGATATTTAGATATCCTCCTCTATTCCTATGTCCCTTATTGCCCTTGGTGAACTTAATCTACTCTTTATATACATATAATAAAGTATATAGAAATTCAAATACATGTTACCAAATATTCTTCAGTATGTGTCCAATCACTGGATGTTGGTTAACCTACAAAAAGACTCTTCATCTAAGTCTCTGTCCCTCCCAACAGTCAACTGTTGCCACAGTTCCCTTAGGAGAGGTGGAACTTCTTACCCATTTCCTCATGTCTTTGGTGGAATTTGTCTAGTTTGAGCTATCTAAGTCCTGGGTATACCACCATTATTGTTTTGAGTTCTTATGAATCCAGCTGTCTGGAAAACACTGTTTCCTTGTGGTCATGCATTACCTCTGGCTACGAAAATCTTTCCAACCAATATACTATAATGATCACTGAGCCTTGAGTGGCAGAAGTTTGATATAGGTGTCCTGTTCAGTGACAAAATCTCTGCTGCCCTTAGTTTTCTGCATGTTAGCCAATTGTGAGTTTCTCTGTTATAACCATCTGTTGCATAAATTAACTTCCTGGTGAGAGTTGAAAGATGCGTTAAGTCATTGAGAGTCAATTTAATACAATAACTATTTAGTAGAAAGCTAATATTGAGTTCACCCCTATATTCAGTGACCTGTTGTCTATTTCCAAAGCCTTATATCAGCATCAAGATTCTGCTCAGTTCTAGGAAGTGAATGTTAAATCTAATTAAATGATGGTGGGTTCCATCCATATTATTTGTATCACTATTGCACAAGTGGGCATAGCTTTCCAGACCAGCTGCTATTGGACTTCACAGGATTTACAGTTAGGAAAATTGGATGTTATTTTTTTTTTCCTTTTGGTATCATGCAAAGCACCTCCTATCACTCTGAGTGATAGTCAGCAGTGATGAGGCTCTAAAGATAATACCAGCCTGCTGTCTCCTTGTTTGCTGTGCAGGTCATGTATATGGAAATTTCTGCAACATAGTCATGCCATCTAATTCTGATGGGTAACCAAGGACAGGGGTATTGGCTTTTCAATACTTTTAGTTTAGGTTTTCTGCACTTCACATAGTAGTCCTTAATTAAGTTCAGACCTCCTCCCTCTTCCATGTGCTCACCTTATTTCAGTTTCTTGTCTCTTAATTTTTAATCTAAAGCATGCATATCTAGAATTTCAAACCTAACATCCTGCTATGGAAGAGAATAGGGGATATTTATTTGTGTTTGGGGACCTGTCTTACCTCACTCAGCATTATTCTTTCTAGTTTCATCCATTTACCTGTGAATTTCATAATTTAAGTTTTTGAGAGTTGAATGATATTCCATTGCATATATGTACCACAGCTTCACTATCCATGGACATCTAAGTTGTTTCCAATTTCTGGCTATTATGAAAAGGGCAGCAATGAACATGAATAAACAGTTATTTTTTAGTAGGGTATAGAGACTTTTGGATGTATGCCCTTTGAGGAATCTTTACAAATTTCCATAGATGCTGCACCAGTTTGCATTCCCACCTGTAGTGAGTAAGAGCTAAAAAAAATTAATACTGGGAAATGTATGAAATGAATGACTCATAAATCAATCAGGCTGAATTTTATTAACTTGTGACTATGAAAATATAAATTTTTAATCATTTTTATACAGAAAAACACTGTGTAGTTATTTATTCAATTACAATGCAATTTAAGGCAGGCAGGATGCCATAATTCACTCAGGCAGGTACATCTGGGGGTGGTCTATATCAGGGGTGGCTGGAAGAGGGTCTTGACTCTGAGCCCTCTTTCAGGGGTCCCCATCTTGGAGGGACCACGCTTTGCCTTTGCAGAGTGAACAGAGGGTCGGGTTTAGGTTTGCTCTGGTACTGGCGGGCAGGCTTGTGTGTGAGCGGCGGGCTCCTGAAGCACAAGCAGGACTCCATAATTCACTCGGGCAGGTACCAGGACTCGGGCTAGGTCAGGCACATACCCCCCCCCAGCCAACGGGAATTGGTGATAATCCAAGTGGTCTTCCTTTTGGAGAACCTTCAGAACAGAAAGAGAAGACTGACTTAGGCTTCCAATATCCAATATGTAAACAAAATTGAAAACCTGAAACCTAGACAAGTCAATGCTCCATAAAAAAGGAGGAGGAAAGAAAAAAAAAAAAAAAGCATCGCAAGAAGGCAAGCAAAACCATCCACTAACATAGTGAAAAGTCATTTGTGATTCAAACCACGAAAGGGAAGCCCACATGCCAGGGACATGACGAAGGGACAACATGGGAAAGGCACAGGA